>CAJNDV010022803.1:30563-57198 GCA_905221635.1 Symbiodinium sp. CCMP2456
GTCGTCGTCGTCGTCGTCGTCGTTTCTGTTGCCACCCACTTGGCACGCTATCGACAGCATTCAGTAGTTGTCGTCGTGGTTGGTGTTGGTGGTGGTGGTGGTGATGGTGGTGGTGGTGGTGGTGGCGGCAATGGTAGCAAGAGTTGCAGCAATACTTGCAATAGTGTGAATTGATTTAGTGTCTGGCTGTTTGGGCTTGGCAGCCTATGCGAGAGGTTCAGACTTTGGCGCCGGTGGCAAGAAGAATCTAGAGCCAAGCCTGCACGCGATTGCCCACTGGCACCATCGTGGCGCGTAGCTCCTTGACCTGGAGCTGGGGAGGTCTAGCTCAGTAGCAATGGCCACAGTCAATCGAGCAAGGGCCCCATCGCAGGAAAATCGGTGAACCATAGACAGAGCATGAGGCGCTGTCACAAAAGGAACCGCGAAGGTAGTTTTTTGTGTCAAGTCAAGAGTTATCCAGCTTCATAGCCAGCAAGGCAGGTTCTCTTCCGAGGGTCTTGGTCACAACTACAACTCACCCGGCCTGTGATTCGAGCTGCAGCGACCGTGGCACCTCGCGAGTTGTTGAGATGTGTTGAGCCTACAACCCAAGGCCTCGAACTCGATCGCGCGGTAAGCGGCTCTGAGAAATTCCCATCTTACCTTCAACCAAGTTCCCTCACTGAGAAGCCCGCTAGGAACATGAAGCCTAGTCCTCTGAGGCATATGTCCAATGTCCGAATGTAGACCTCCGTTTAAGGAGCCTCCCTCATGACGGGATCGGAAACCGACCCAAGCCCAAGCAACCAGGGATTCAGATAGCTCTGAGGGCTTTGAGGGACTGCGATTGGATGCAGGGGTTCTGGGACCGCTCTGGGGGTTTGATCCCGAAACCTAGAATAAAAGCTAAAATCATAGAGCATGGGTTTAGGGTCCAGGTGCAAGAGTTTCAAGGTCCTACATGCTGGAATCTGGAGCACCTCTATCTGAATCTGCCGGAGACAGAAACAGTAAGCCTCACAGTCATACTTGTGACATCCGAATGCCAGGGAGTATCAACACGGATCATCCTACTTCCGATTTCTGACCTCGCGGTTGCTTTACTTCAGTGGTTCCGAGAGGAATCCAGGCCTTGAGATGTTGCAGTTCTTGCAGCGGATCTATACTCCGAAGATCTGCGTCATCCTCTCAAGCGCGCAAAACCCTCCCGTTGCCACGCGATCCTGCACCGCCTACCCCTGGCGATAAATTCACCACAGCAAGACCAGGGCACTGCGATTACACCGCCGAAGAATCGCCCTCCTAGCTAGAGGACCATCAACTAAGTTCACAGGGATCATGATGGTATTTCCAGACTAGAACACGCTCCAAACTCCAGTTGGGTGGTTGTCAAAATTATGGTCCCTTTTTGGGTCCTTATTATAATACGGCACCTATTATTTAGGGTACCCCAAAAGGGACCATAATTTTGACAACTACCCAGTTCGACGTAACCAACCCTAAACCCTAAACCCTAAAGCCTGCAACTTCCGTGCCTGGCTGTCTGCCTGTGCCTCCAAAGCCTCCACACCTGGAGAACTCCAGGGATCAAGCTCCGCAAGATCTACATGGGGGTTTCCGAAAGTTAGGGGACCCTAATATAGTACCCTAAATAATAGGATCCTTATTATAAGGACCTTTAAATAAGGGACCCCTATATGGGAGTTTCAGAAAGTTAGGGTACCTTATTTTGGGGTCCTTATAATAGGGATCCTATTATTTAGGGTACTATATTGGGGTCCCTATTTTCGGAAACGCCTACATGTACTAGGGGGTTTGCTCCGAATGATGTCGTTTGCACCAACACCCCTAACATTGAACTAAACACTGCTGTGACTGCGAGAGCTAGGCGTGTGGGGCGGAAGGCTGGCGCAGATTTGAGATTGCGGCCCACGGGCCGGGGAGACGGGACGGGATGAACGGGGCCTTCTTCTTCATGGTCAAAACAGAATTGGGCTACTCAGCAAGTTGCTTAGCACTCTTCTTGGTATCTGTGGCACAGAGCGGGCTTCATCCGCCTAGTACCTGGAACACGGACCGGAGAATCCAAGAAGCTCGGGGAGAATGGGCGAGCATGGATTTACAAGACTGCATAGTGTCAGACTATGCAGGCGAGCACTCTGCACGACTTTGCTGCTAATCTTGCTGGCCTTCGTCCTCAAACCTGGACCTACAGTAGACCCTGAACCGGAAGTAAGTACTAACTATGGTCCACAGCTGGAGCCCGAAAACATTATGAAGAGTGCAGAATGCAATCCTGAAGCCAAAGGCCCTTTTTTCCCTAAACCCTAAACCCTAAACCCCTAAACCCTAAACCCTAAATCCTAAACCCTAAACCCTAAACCCTAAACCCTAAACCCTAAACCCCAAACCCTAAAGCCTAAACCCTAGTATGTCCGACTCCCAGCTCGGAGTCGGAATCCTTCAAGGCCCTCTGTGTCGCCGGCGCAATCGAAGGGCCGAATCCGAGACTTGCTGGATTCCCGTGTCCTGCAGGTGGGTTTAGGGTTTAGGGTTTAGGGTTTAGGGTTTAGGTGCCCGCATGCTGTGAACGACTGCAGATTGAACTCACGGTCGCAATCCCTAAACCCTAAACCCCAAACCCTTTCTCTTAAAGGGATATAGGGGTCTGGGGCCGGGGATCTGTCCTGAAGCTCTGCAGTTGTCAGCCACTGGCAGTTTTCTCTCATAAAGAGGCGCGAGTGATTCGTAAGAATGTCCCATCATAACCTTCCCGCAATAAACGGAGCTGTATTCAGGGCCGCCATACTAAGTCGTGTACAACCCTTTCATAAGACCCCTTGCCACAAACCCAGGAGAACAAAACCTCTGAACATACATGAGCATATTCCACATAGATCCCGTTTGCTGTATGAAGAGCCGCGGAAAGCAGAACTGGTCCTGGTTGGCGGTGGGAGAAGCCGCCGCCGTCCTTCGGCCTCAGACGGCGCAAGATCGTGTAAGACCCCTTTTGAAACCCCAGTAGAAGGCCTGTAAAAGCCCTGCAAAAACCATACAAGCCTGTAGAGGCCCCCTACAGACCTATCAATCTACCTTGATCCGGAGAACTGATCAGTTCTAAGCCCATCATATCCGAAATCCTGAAACCTTGAACCCAAAAGTTTAAAATCTGAAAACCCTTGCTGCCATCAGGCCTTAACCCCGATAGCACTCCCAAAACCAAGAGCCAAGGACGAAACACTCCGCTTCCAGAAGACCCAGAGCTGTCTGAAGCTGAGTCTGCTCGGTCCTCGTCTCCTGTGAAATTTCAGGGTTTGGGGTTTAGGGCGCCTTGTGATATTTTTTTGTCTGGGTTGTTGGAATGTAGACGATCTTGAGGATTTGCGGCACTTTGGGGCTTAGAGGACTTGTAGAGTTCTGGGTTTATAGGACTTCGGGGGGGGTTCGATGCACGCGCTCGGATTCTACGGCCTAATTCTAGGACTCAGGGGGTCGAGGTTTGCAAGATTTGAGGTATGATTTTTCCAAATTAGGTTGTGGGTCTCGGGACCACGGTTGGGGATATAGGTTTAGGGATCCAGGAGTCAAACAACCGGAAGTCATGAAGCCAGGAAGTGTTCTGGCAAAATTATCACTTGAGTCCGTTCAATACTGCCCAGCAGCTTGCCTCCAAAGACATCTTGATCGAGGACATCTCCTGCCACATGCTGCTCGCCAGGCATTGTTAGGCGTCGGGAAACACTTAGCTATGCATGCACTTAGGACTTCCTAAACAATTGGCGCCGCCATTCACGAGGAAGACACGGCGGCGAATCCTGCCCGCAGCGCCGAGTAGCTGCTGCAGGCACAACTCGTCCGCTCACGAACAGACACATAGCAGCTGAAACGTGCCATCCACTGACCCACTCGACTCCCAACCTACACCCATAGTGGGGACCCGCAGGGCCACTGGCCGTCCGGCCACACTCTGATGACACCAGGACTCATCTGAGCATCATCGATGTCACTCACAACACCAGGAGTACAACTATCCTCCGCCCTAACCCAAGGAATCGCTGAAAATTCGAAAGGAGCCTGCGAAGTGCCGCTGGGCTCCAGTTGGTCCAGTCTGTTGTACCTGCCACATATCATCCGTCTCCCTGCCAGGGCTTCAAAAAGGCTTTTAGAATCGCGTGACACTTGCAATCTACACTTTTGTTACGAAGCCTGGAGCGCGCCCCACCTGGCCAAAACCTAAGACATCCCAACAGCACTGTTGATTTCTTGTCATGAAGTGGTACCCGAGGCGCCCTTCGGCAACGAGTAAGGTTTCTGTTCGGAACATTGCTGCCAACCATTGTCGTACCAAACCTTCACTTGCCGGATTTCTGCAACGAGATTTTCACACCCTGGGCACGCTGTGTCGATGCGGGTCTTGATAATTCCTTGGCCACAAGCTGTACGGCTACATGACTGTAGGGCTTAATGCATCTTAACTTGATAGGGCTAAGGGCTTAAGTTTACCCTGAAAGCAACTGTAGCATGATTCTGGCGACAGCATGACGTGCAATGGCCGTCCTACTGCCACACACATTAAAGTATAGTCATGTTTCTTATCTTGATGATGACCATGATTCTGCTGGCGGGTATGCGGTGACTATAACCCTGCACATCATGGTTCGGATCCTTCACAGGGGCTACCAGTAGAGACTGAGTTGCCTGACGCTTGAGATTTGAAGCCTCAGGCCTATTGCAGGTCGACTGCCTTGACGGGGGTTGCTGCAGCATAGGATACAACGGAGTTGTCCGAAAATAGGGCGAATCGAAGAATTGAGGAACAGGTACTTCCGACAATTGGAACCTAAAAGCCCCCCAAAGTCTCGACATTTGCAGAAAAAAAGAAGCCAAGCAAAGCCCCTAAACCCATAAACCCATAAACCCAAAACCCAAAACCCTAAACCAAGCAAAGCTTGCTTTGCTAAGCCAAAGCTTCCCGACTCGCGCAGTCGGGATTCGCGCTCATCTGTCAGGCCTCTGAATCGTTTGTACATGGGCTCTATGATACTCTTCAAGTTTGGCCACGTTAAGCGTACTATGCTGGTCATTTTAAGGGTTTCAGAAAGTCGCTAAATACGGGTTCTATGCGGCTACTCCAAGAGTTTAGGAACGGCTCTCAGGGTTTATTAAGGCTGTCGGGACTCCGTCGGGTCTGGATGCTTACGATTTGAGAAGTTCTGGGTTTTGGTGCTGGCATCCATGCTTTCAGGACTCGGATGCTGGGATAACTTGGGGGCCGAAGGCTTTCGCCTCGCTGCCGGTATAAACGCAGGTGTCGGCAGTCAACCAAATACTTGTACTGTACAACTTCTGGGGTGCTCCTGGATGAAAGGTGTCAGCAACTTTTGCCTGTGGATGCCACGCGTGTGTTTACATGCCTGAGGATCGTGGAGGAGGGAGCAAGAATTTCGACCTTCTTTCGGGACCTGGCCAATCATTGCATGCCGATGAAGTTGAGCGCTACCGGCAGCGACCCATGAGGAAGTGCCAATGCACTTGGCATCGACATTTGCAACATAGCTTGCCCAGCTTCGGTCTGAGATCCTCTTCGGTCTCGAGTCGAGGTTCAGGATCAGGCTGTGAGTTCTGAAGCTTAATGAAGCTTATATGCTTTAATATAACATACTATAATATAATATAGTATGAAATAATATAAATTTATGTAGTAGCGGTTTATATTGTATCTTACGTAATATGATATGACTTGAAGCAGCGCTCCCCTTTTTTTCGCGCCTCGACTGCAGCCAAGCACTAACAGCTAAAGAGTCTTTAAAGAGGCTGCGGCCCCATTTCTGACCGGCCCCTGCTTCAGGCTCGCACCCGAAAAGCCCCTGACTTGCATCCCGCGCATCTCGTGACAAGACAAATGCAGAAACTTCTGCGTACTTCATGCCTCTAAAACCATGCCCGATGGGAGAATCCGTCAGCTGGGGCAAGTGGGCAAGCTCAGCGTCTGAGATCTGCCGGAAGCGTCTTCCTGCAATGCTTGAACCGGATTCGTTCTTTCTTGTATACACAAAACGCACGTAGGCCCGCCGAAGCCAAGAGCACATCATATACAGTACATGGGCACGCGGCACACTCCCGTAAATCCAAGACCCTACGTGAAAGTGAAACTCTTCATGCAAAGTCTTGACTGGTCTGCCTGAGAAAACAGAATGTTTCCACGACCCAACCCTCTGCCGTGCCACCTCGTGGTTTACCCAGGCCTGGTTTGGCCCTGGTTGTGGTCGAAAGACCGGGACCAAGAACCTGCAAAGGCTATCCATGTGCTGTATTTGAGGTTTGCGTGCTGGCCGAGCACCGAAACAGTTGAGGATGCAAAGCGCATTGGGGGATTTGGCTTGATGCGTATCTGGCGGTATGTCTGGCCAAAGTTTCGGCATTCAAAGCTTTGCTTGTCGTGCTTCTCAAACCATAGTGGTCCCGAGACATGTCGAGCGTAATTGGGAGTTCCACCAGCCAAACCAGTTAAGTACACTATAGTACATTCAATCAATACGACTTCGAGGTTTCGAGACCACGGTTGAATTTCTGTTAAGACTGGACTGGAAACAGCGGGCAAGACGCCCCCAAGCTGCGGCTTCGCATGGCTCGCACACTTATGGAATGCTATTTCATCAGAGGGTCTTCACCAGTCGCAAAGCCTCCACTGCCACTGTTGTTGATTAATTATCCGATACCAATTACGATTCTTGCGCTACATCAGGCAACTTCATGCCACTCCCCTCTCCCTTCCCACGGGCTTCTCGTCCAGGCTGGACCACCACCTGCAACAGTGTGACTTTCGCACGGGATGGAACATGTTTCGGATAGTTCGAAGCGGTTCTCCGTTGCTGTCGTCGTTTGCATGATGATTCTCAGTCCTATAGATCTGCGTTGAGATGTCTCAAAATCAAGAACTAAACGTATGCCTCTCTCATCATGCTGTCCGGCCCTGAATGACCAAAGCAGCTGCTAATCGCATTCCAGCCTCTACACAGCAACGGCTGCAGCTCTGTTGGCCGTTGCTTTTTGCCACGAGCCCGCCATAAACAACATGGACCTGGAAACTCCGCCGTAGAATCTGCAGAAAGGCCGACAACGCACTGAACTCGATCTTTCGCGCCTCCCGAGGCCCCGCCGCACCCTGGTGCCCACCCCGAAGGATGCTCGGGGTGTGGAGTCGTGGTAGCCTGTTTACAGTAGGGTCTAAGGTTGGAAGTTTAGGCTGTTTTAGGGGCATCAGCTCGCACAAAGCAGGTTTGAGGTGTTTAGGGCTCTGCGGCAAGTACAGGCTTGGGATGACATAGGATCCGCTGTTCTACGAGCCTTGTGAACGAGCCTAAGTTGCACGCTGAGGCGAAGGGGTGGTGTAGATTTCTGCATGTTGAGTGCATGCGGGCTTCAGGCGTCGGAGCTCCGAAACTTCCGACACTCTGGCTTAGTATCAGTTGTAGCCTCACTCTTACACGGAAGGCCAAACTCAGGAATGAGTCAATGATTGCAAACCCTAGGAGCAGCATCAGCAGCTGCACTAGCCCATGCTGGTTGCAATCGTGGCCCGTTTGCATATCAACTCCTACACAACCACCAACCACCCACGGCTTGACATAAACTCACTAGCCTCCAGACATCCTGAATCTTCAATTCAGCGTCAGCTGTCTGGTGCTTAGTAGGGAATGGGGCAATGGATCCCTATGATAGTCCCTTCAGGTCCCTTATAGTAGTCCCTATAACCCATTCCCCCATTCCCTACTAAGGACACTTTCGGGGTCCGGGCCCTTTGTTGATACTTCTTTGGGGATTACAGGTCTCCAACGCTAACATCTCGGCCTGGGCCGGGGGTGGGGTGAACAAGACACCTGGACATCTGCACTAATGTGGGGCTGTGGGGGCCTTCGCAATTTGAAGAGGGTTTTGGGGTAGATTATACCATAATTATAAGAAGGAGCCCCAGAAATGAAATCGCTAATTAATCAGAACGGACGGGCAGGTGCTAAGCTGAAAAAGCACTACAGCAACCAACGAGTTTCAACTCATGGTGCTTTTGAATATGCCATCTTGTCGTTCGGAACCCTCGCCAGTAGCCGAGTCTCGACGCCGTGGGCATGCTGAAAAGTGTCTCAGTGCTCGACTACACCGACTAATTCTGAAACGCAACAGCCACTTTTGGTAGCCCGTACCATTCAACATGCGTGTCAGTTTTGCTGTAGTATGGTCGCAACTTGTCCTAAGCATTATCATGGAGCCCGGCAAGCCCTTCATCTCCGCCCTCCTGATGGCCGGGGCTGAAGCCGGAGAAGGCGCATCACCTTGGAGACACCGGGGATATGTAGTCCTCAAGAGCTTGGCTTACCAGCTTTTCACAAACTCTCAAGCCACAAGTTTTAAAGCTCAGAGTTATGATTATAGGGATTTACCAGGAAGAGGCGCAGCCTCCCCCCCAACGCAAGGCCACAACTTGAGCAACGCATGGCAATCATGTGCTAAGCCTCCTGCTACAGGGAAGAGCGTCCCGAAGAAGAGGCAGTTCCTTTGATGGACTTCGCGGCACAATTGCGACAGATCCAGCAGCTTTCACAATTTGGCGTGGCGGGCGACTTTAAGTGTGTTCGAGGGACTGTTGGGGTCTGAGGGTCTCCTGTCCCGGCTGTCACTAAAAGTGCATCTGCTTGGCCTGCTGGACAGCATGTGCAGGGCCGGGGATTCTGTGTTGCTTTACATGTACAGTCGTTCACTGCTAGGTATGCAGGCTAAAACTGGCCGCATAACACGTCATGAAAGCCGATCATTATCATCGTCGTCAACCTAGACTGCACACACTCCAATGCGATAAGACAAAAGCTGTTCCAATTATTCTAGTTTACTCAGTACCTTCCCTGGTGCAAAAGCCAAAGATTCAGCGGTCTGAGAAGAATTGAAAACTAGTGATCAGCTTCTCTGCAAGCCCTAGGCGCACTAGGACGATGCCCAGCACTGTCGTTACCTCAAAGGCATTTGAGCATGGGAGCCAGTGCCAGTGCGTGTGAGCTCTTCTCAACCCACATCGCCTTTCTGCCAAAGCTCGAAAGTCGTGTTGAGGCAGACCCTCAATCACCAGCAGTGACGAAAGAAGTGTGGACCCGGTACACACACAATCCGATTCGGATGCACGACTTTTTGACAAGTTCTGTTGGCAGCCTGGGCGCCATGAGACGATCTACATGTGACTGTTCGTCTTCCGGCGGCACCTTGCGGACTTCGTCTGACTGAAAACCCTGCTGGTCAAAACATACGGTGCAAGCTTCAGCGTGTACAGTTTCGGGTTGAGGGCTCCTTGTTGAAGGGCGCAAACAGACGAGGGTACCCAGGTCGTCAAGGCTTAACGGCTTGCTTCGGGATAGGTTTGGGGTGGTCTCGACGAACGCCAGCAGGGAATGCAAGGAGGCGAGGGGGCTTTGGGGTTGTGGGATCCAGGATCTGTCTTTGCGTTGCTACACAAGTCATGAGGCAGCATGAGTGATGTGGACCGACCCTTAGCACATTCCTGCGGCCTTTGACGGTGGATAATGTAGTTTGGGGGCTCCTTATTGTAATTATAATTATGGTATAATATATCCCAAAACCCTATTCTAATGATCAAGGCCACTACATGAAGCCTTTCCGTCCGGGTAGCTGCACGGAGTATCAAGGCGTAAGCGATGGTGCCACGCATGCAGCCGGCCATTCCCTGGGTCGGAACACGGGCAATACCAACAGATCGAGGCTTGCGCGGTGAATTTTAGGGGCCTTAACAATTAGAATAGGGTTGTCGGGCTCAATAAAGGGGGCCGTAATACTTAGAATAGAGTGTTCGGGATCAATAAGGAACCACCAAAAGAGTATAGGTACTTATTTAGGCTCCTACATTATTATCATCCTGAACCGACACGCCCAAGCATTTGCGACATATCTCAACTCTTACTTGATTCCTCCGAGATATCTAGATGCATGCTAGGCTAAGCTGTGGGAGTGCAGGCGATGATCTTACATGCGTCCCTCCCTCTGTGTCTCTCCCTCCCTCCCCTCCCTCCCCGCTACCTATGCATGCATGTGTGCATGTATGTATGAATGTATGTACGTATGTATGGAGTACCCAGAAATGACATATTCGTGCATGGGGACGATAGTCTTGATGGGATTTCCTCTTTCTTTCGCGCTGCCGCTTGATTTCTACGCTGGCACTCTTGGGCAACATGCACAAAATGCACGTGCTGCAAACTCTCAAAAATCTCACTCACTGCAAAGGCCAAAACTCCGAAGGCAATGCAACCGAGTCAAGGTGCCACCATGCACAGCTCCTTCGCATTTAGTGACAAAGCCCGGCCGCACTTGATCAACTTCATCACCATCGCTAAGATGGTGACCTTGAGCTGCATTAGCGACGCTTTTCGGTTGGGTCATTACATGTATATATTGCAGAGGCCTCAGCAAAACAAAGGCCATGTGCAGGGGGTATAATGTACTCTAACTTAGATATTATGTAGGCACGGTACATGGCAACTACTGGTCACTATGTGGGCCGCGATCTTATTCAACTATAACAACTAATCCCGGTAACAGCCGAAATTGAACCTGGGGCTGGCCACAATTCAATGAAGCATCAAACCCAGGGGAGCGATCCAGGACATGGCCCCAGACGCTTGAGCCTTGGATGGATTCACAAGTATCGATGCAGGCAAGTGGCCGAAATCATGCGCGCGCCTCTGTCCCAAAATCCGGATGCTTCGATGCTTGTGTTTTATATGGCCTAACTAGACCGGTTGAATTCCTGGCCCCGGCCATTCGGCACACGAAGTGTGTGGATAGCAATGACACAGTTGATTTACGTGTTCGTCTCGTGCCACCAAGCCCCAACCACGCAATCAGCCTACATGCCAGAGTCATCAAGAGTGGTCAACCGCGCAGCATGCGACGACAGTTTCTTGAAGCAATAGACTATGCCTATGCGACGATAGTTGCACGACCCATTTTGAGGGGATGGCTCTAGTCTTCAGGGCGGGGGTCATCGCGACGTCATGAGAAGTCCAACCATGATGCATCATTCATGCCCTAAGTTTGACTGCAACATGAGTGTCATTTCTCCCAGGGGAGTTCACGTTTCGAAGCAGGGACATTAAGACTACTTGCTTGAAGCAATACGTAAGTGAAGCTGAAGATGCCGGATCGCTGAGAACTCTCCGGCTGCGGGCAAACACGACTCGTATCCGAACATACTTCTGGGACATGACTCTTGAAACAAATGCATCTTGGTGAGAGATGTGACAGCTTCTGTGTTTGTGAATGGGTGCCGTCGCGAATCCGTGATGCTACGGTCTTAATCTTGAAATCCTATCGCCGGTTTACCCCCCCTGACATCTTTGCCAAGATGCCCACGATGCACACCTGAGCGGAGGACGTGTGGGCTTTCCGTCCCCATGGACCCCCGACTTGCTAATCCGAAATTTATCTATACAGTGATGTAGTTTGGTGTATCCTGCCTGCGCTGACGAGTGCCGTTTTTGGCCTCCGACAGGCTTTCATTATCCCAAAACCCTATAATCTATAAACTCACAAAGCATACACTGGAAGCCGGTCTTTCAAAATTTAAACTTTCAACCTTTCACCCTTGATAATCGCAACTTCAAAAATCCTTCGAACTCCGAACTCTCAGCTTTGAGCGCCGACCGCTCGGCCGTGGCTAAAGCTTGGGGTAATTATGAGTTCGAAGAAACCTACAGCACAGGGTTTGCACGAAGCACCAATCCCCCGCCGTCCTCAACCCTTATTTTGCCACTCTTGTGCCCGCCTGGCTCTCAGAGCTGCTGCACTCTGGCAGAAACCCTAACCCCTAATCCCAACACGACAAAAACCCAGCTCCTGTCATAAAGGCACTCCAGGCGAGAAGAGGCCTTAAACACAGCCGCCGACCTGGCCTCTGTTTTGCTTATCGTGCGATGGGTGCTCTGATGCTGCTCTTTTATGTTTCGCACAAAAATCGTTGCATCGCTGTTGCAAAGGTTGTTGTCGTCGTTGCTGCGCCGGTTTGGGGTTCCTTGTCAACGCTGCAGCTGTGACTGGTAACTTGTATGGCAAGTTCCTCAAGCCTTGCATCGCAGGACTCATTATTGCCCTGGGTCGTACTGCACTGAGTTGAGACTGGCAAAGCTCTGCAAATGAATCTGCCAGGTTGCGATGTAATAAACGATCAGGTGGAACTGGAAGCCCACGTCTGATCCCTTGGAAATCGCAGGCCAAATTGGGTTTATGCAACATTCAGTCGAGATTGCTTAAGGTCTTTAGTGCATCACGAAGTACCGAAGTACTCTTGATGCTGCTACGTTTAAAAATGCCAGTACTGTGTTTGCCGTACACGCTACATGTAGCTGCTGTTGTTCTTATCAGCTTACTCAGCTTACCATCAGTGGTGTGAACCATGGCGGCCCGGCACTCCGCAATCCTGGCGTCAAGCGCCCTTTCTTCGAAGGTTGACCCGGCCTCTGAGGTGTAGGCAACGGCTGTCAACCCGAAGTAGCCAAAGACCACACCTCGAGCATCAAGGTTTATGAACTTCACAGACCATGCGGGGAGTCGGGATGACTTGCAGACTGAAGTGTCGGAGCAGTTAGACCCTCGGCATGCGAGTGGGCTTCCAGGTGCGTAATTACTCATGATGGTGTAGGCCGACACGGTTGAATATGACCCGCAGCAGCTTTTTTTCACTTTGCAGGTTTTCGAGGAATTTGATGGGCAAGGGGGACTTCGTAGGAAGTTTGTTCGTGGCGTAACGGCACTTTCTGCCAGCTTGCACTTGGGGGGCGGTCTGCGCCTCCCATCAACTGTACAGCCTCAAGATGGGGGGTGGTTCAGAGGATGCCGCGAAATCATCCGGGTCGGACGAAGACGGCGGCAACACAGACCCCTGCAAAATAAACCTGGAGGTATCTCAACAGATACATGCCGGACACATCCGGACACCCTCGAAGCGAAAGCGAAGGATGGGAGGCTGAGTTCGAGATTGATGCAACACTGATTTTCGTTCATGTTTATGTTTCGTTTCAACTTGCAGAACCGGCCATGGGAGAAGCTTTCGAGCCTGGAAGCAATCAAGACCGAGCATTGACAAAAGGGAGAACTTCTGAACTGAACTCACCCTTGCCATGCTTCAAACATATACCACCATGCACACGTATGCGCAGGACAGTCGAAAAGCTTTTTTGTCATGGTCATTTCGGAGTCTCCAAAGCAAACGTAGACATAATCTTTTCGCGCGAGAACCCACGTTCCCTGTATTGAGATGCCCTACACAAAAACAGTGGGGACGTTTCGACTCTCGCACCTTACACAATCCAGGCGAGGTGTCTGAGTAGCGGTAGTCATCTGGCAACTCTACATTTACATGCAGCCAATGTCTTGCGCGCCTAAGGATTGAGCCCCAGCCCTTCCCCGAAGTGTTGTAGTCCAGCTACTTTCCGCCATGTACGCCATGAGCTCGGCAAGCTCGCCTTTGGAACTTTCCAGGGTTTCCGGGCCAGTCCCTTTTGTGCCTCCTACCTAGCTAAGACGAGCCCGCATTGCAGGGTTAAGTCAGAGAGAACAAGAGAACGAGGGTTTAGGGCTTCCACGAGTGTCTAAACTTGGTGAGCGAGAAGCAAAACTTCTTCGGGAGTCTATCGTCCTCTCTGAGTTCATGAAACCACACTCAAGCAGACCTCTGATGATGGCAATCACCCACCGCAGTTCATCCGCAACTCGTCATCAAGAAGTCCAGCACTATCATCAGCATCATGCTCATCGCGCACATATTTCAGAGAATGGCAGAAACATGCAACAATGGCCGTTCCGACAACAAACCTGGGGGTGGAGGCTGGTAGTAGTTGGAAAATGAGTGACATCAGTGACAGAGGTCGTAGTGGTGTTCGTGGCAGAGGCAACAGCGCCAGCAGCAGTGCAAAAAGTAGCGTCAGCAAGGACAACATGGCGACGCTAGTAGCGCGCTTTTGATGCTAGTACGAACAAGCAACGCAGACATACCATGCGCAGCTTCAGGGGTTATGCCTACAAAGAAGCATAGTAGCATAGGATAACAATAAGGAACATGTAACGACAAAGAATCGACTAAGCACCCGAAGGCCGCCTGAAACCCCTGGAGGTGTTCATGCCAAAGCGGCTTGTGAACTCTTGAGCTTCTGGCGAGAGCCTTGCTTGGGGGGCGCTGTTGGGTTTCGGACCCTGTACCTTTCGAGAGGTTGGCCTTATTTAGCCTTCAGTGTGATAATGAGGGTTCTTAAGGTGTTCAGGGGTCTTCAGGGTTTGGGGGAGCCCGACGAGAGCCTAGGGTTGCTTAAGGATGTGGACTTTGGGGTTTGTTTCCTCGAGCCAGAACTAGAAGGTTGCCCCATCAAAAACCTGTAGAAAAGACACATCCAAGCAAGCTGCAATGCTTCACAAAGCGAACAGCTCTTAAACGCCGGTGCCAGCGGCAGAGCACTAAATCTTGGTGTCCTTGCAGCCTGGCAGCCCATGCTGGGCATAGTGGCCACTGAGGACAGAACACACAAAGAGGGCAAAAATTGAGGAGAACTCGCACAGCTCTGTCCTCAGCACAGCTTTGCAGGTATAAGGCCGACAAAGCAGGAAGCACTCTGGCAGGGTCTGGCATCCTGCTTGTAGAATAACGAATAATGCCAGCGTGTCTTCAATAGACAGCCGAAACCTCGTGGAGAGCGGAATGATGGCGATCTGAATTCTCACGCAAAAATCACACTCGAGTTGCCATTGCACAGCGTTGAGCAACAGCTTTGCCATTTCTGCTGCTGCGAAGAGAACGACCATTCCTTCTGCAGACTGCTACCTGCTGCTGAATGATGGTGAGTGGATTCATCACAAACCCGAAACTGATGCACTCACGAATGGCAACGGCGACTGTACCCAACCATCGTGCCAAGCTTCAGAATGTAGCCTGGGCTTGCGGTGCTTGAGAGGTAACTGATGTTCATGCTATGGCTCCTCCGACTCCTCCTGTTGCGCCTAAACGCGATTGCAACAACAACTATTTCTACTACTATTGAGCACTTGTACCAGGATCTCCAACAACAAGGACTAGGGTCTTGGTGTTCGACAGTCATGCAAGACACAGGCCCAATCGGATTCCATCGTTCCACGTCTTCGACGCACTTAACGAAGCGCACTTTTTTGGTCGGAGCTCAGGCAGCACAAAGCGTCAGAGGCCTAATCAGCCTTTGCCCGAAGGTCGAGAGCATCGGGTTCAAACTGGGGCACGCTTCAGGGGTTGTAGCTCAGTGTCCTAGTCCCCTGTAAGATTTCCATGTGCGTTGCTAAACTCGCAAACGCTGCTACCCTTCCAAGACTGAAGCAGACAGCCAACCAAACTGTCTGCCGGTGTTTTTGTGGACAAACAACAAGGTACGAGACGAGGTCTTGAAAGCGCACGTTATAAACAAACCCAAAAAAACAGATTAGAATTGACAACAATTGCCTTGTCACAAAACAAGATTCTGCTACAGGAACTGCGAATATGAGTCTGTCATCAAAGCCTGAAGGAACCCCCAAACAATTTGTATAGGTAATTATTATTGAGGCCCCCATAGTACTCGGCAAGGCAAACCGGAAACACATCGGAGGTGCGGAGCTACAGCCAAATCGCTTGCCCGAAGCTCGAAGCTCGAAACCGACAGCTCTGGGCCGAAACTCTCTGCACGGATGACAGGATCTGTGGGCTCTCGTGACTAACTAAACCCTAAACCCTAAACCCTAAACCCTAAACCCTAAACCCTAAACCCTAAACCGTAACTCTGCAAATCACAGAATCCGCTTCTTGACGGTCAAGGCATAGAGGTTCCTCGGTGTGGCATGCAGTAGACTCACAAGAGTTATGATCCACACCGGAGAGGCTGTTCTAGGCTCCAAGCTAAAAAACCCCATTCAAACTCCGAGCCACTCATGGCCTTGCCCTAAACCCTGAACGACTCCACCCCCCAAAGACCTAAACGCACCAAGCAGCAAGCTGTCAACGATGAAGTTCCTTGGCTGGCGGCGTTCCGCGGAGGGTTTAGGCACCATTCTGTTGAAATATCACAAACACCCTTGAGCAGCCCAACTAACTAGAAATTTCCGTCTTGAACCTGGCTGGATGCCCCTCTTGACCCTAAAGCCTTTTTCCGCAGGCCTGAAGCTTAAACCTGGAAGTTCAGCGCAAGCAAAGCTTCATCGTCTCGTGCGTTGCGTTGCACCAACGCTCGTCCGGGCGAATCTCGCCTTGAAGGGCCTCCGGAATGTTTCGGCGCTCATGCTCGGACTTTGGCTTTTGAATGTGACTCCTGCCTGGACTTGGATAGCTTGGGAGGTGATCGGAACTCTGAGCCCTTTTGTGTCGGACATCGTCTTGCTTTGGGCTTGAGGCTCCTTGGGGGTCCCTATTGAGGACTTAAAGGGCTTTGGGGATCAGGGTTTAGCGGACTAAAAGGGGCATGCAAGAAGCAGGCTACCACACTTACCGTAGCTTAGCTACGTTTCGTGTTCTGATCGGCCGAAACCTGCAATCGCGCGGGAACGTCTGTATATGTACATTGTAGGCCCAAATGAGCCTGCATCTTTAATTTTAAATGCAACCATCGCAGCCATGACAGCGCAGGGCCTTCTCTTGTACGAAGGTCTCGCAGTCACGGATCAAAGCCAGGTTGGTGTGGTTCACTGCATAAGAGCCTGAGATTTTGGTTCACATCTCTGACTGTCGGGGATTGGAGTTTAGGGGCTTGGGCCTGGAGACTGATATGGCATGGATATTCAGGAATCGGCTAAACCGCTTTGCAGCAGCTTAGGAGTGGCGCCTCGGTTCCAGGTTTTCCCAAGCAACCTCGACGGGAACTATATTGGGAACCGTCTGAAGGCGACAAGCACGTGATTCAACGCACGTTCACTTCGCACGGGTACCGACCACATGGATGGGGTGCAGAAGTGCGAGAGCAAACCGCTTCGCCTGAAACACACATGCCACAGCACCTGAATGCTTTCCCCGGTTGCAATCCAAAATCCTAAGCAACGAGGACCTAAGGTTTTTTGTCCCTTAATTGGGGTTATAAGTTATAAGTATAGTTACCCCAATTATAACCCTACTTACTATGACAGGTCGTTCGTTTGTGGAGAACGCAGGGCTGGATCAGTGCCCATGCACGAACTGATGGGCCCAAAGTCCGACGATGGCCGAAACTGAAAGCCTCAGCGAGTAGCCATCGTGGGCCTACGGCGAAGGCTAACTTCGGGAATGCTGCGAATATGAGAAACTTCATAGGGTCAGAAGTTATCCAAACAGCCCCAGAGTTGGGGGCTTCCACTCCGCACCAACTTGTCCTAGTCTCCCGTCGCCATCACTGACCCTTCTTTGCAGACTTTACCCCAAGATGTCGACCAAAAGCAACACCTTCACCAAACCCTGCAACCATGAGAAATGAACAGCCCCAAAACTCCCTCAACCTTCGCACGGCCAGCGGCAAATGATCGCGAAGTTGTCAACCTGAGAGAACGATTGGCCCAATGCCCAAACTAGGAACCGTGGAAGCAAGCACCTGACGGAAGTAGCCGCGAAGAAGGGCATGTGATTCAACGTAGCAGTAAGGGCTGTTCCAACGCCGCAACATGAAGCCCTCGAGCCCAAAAAATTCCCCAAAAGCTATGCAATCCAGATTGACGGCGCCCCAACTCGGAACCCTAAACCCTAAACTCTGAAGGTGAGCGTCCGCCATCCGGCTCCTCATCTGGGATAACACTCCGGGGATCATGCGGTCCACCTGCCAACAGCTCCGAGGAACAAGGGCTGTAGGGTCAGTGTTAGTGTTACTATTGTTCGTAGGTGTATTGGTACCGGTATTGACTTGGTATTTGTTTTTCAGTGTTGGCATGACTTTGGACACTCCCGCTGAAAAGTGTCCAAAACGACATCGGACGACAAATGCCTTTCTTGTCCGCACTGGGCTGCACTTTGCGCCGGCCTGGTCTCAGCCATGCTGCAGTTCTTGTACCGCCTTTAACCCTGCATCGCTGTTGCAATCGAGGCTTCTGCCTTTTCCAAACGCATGTTACCATACACGCCCTTCAGGGACACGGAGCTCATGAAACCGGTCATGCAAGCGTGATAGCTCGCAGAGATTCCACATACGCGGGGGCCCACTGAACCGTTGCCAACGAACAGTTTCAACACATTACCCGATTACAAGTGTGTTTCTCCGAGCAATAGTACGCTGTCTTCCAGCACGACACACCCAAGTTTTGCCCAATGCGATGCTGAGGACTTTGTCGCTTCTGGTCTTCTTTGCCCGGCCATCGAGAAGCTGAGAGAAAGTTCCGAGTCTTGTCTCCAGAGTTCGGGCAGGGGTGTGTGTGCGAATGAAATCTCCTTGCCTGGTACTTGTCCGCCATCTCAGCAACAGTGACGAGGTCTTGGCAGCTGCACTCCTCCTCTGGAAAGCATCCGCTGTAAAGCCTGACCAAACGTGCATTTGCTCTGAGGTAGCTTCCCGCCCCTCTGCCCTCCCCCGATGATCTTCAATGATGAAGCCAGTGATGGCGATGATGGAGATGATGATGAAGCTGATGATGGTGTTGATGATGATGATGATGATGATGATGATTACGACAGCTACTGCTGCTTCTACTGTTATTGTCATGCTTATCGTTGATTTCTGGCGTCGTCGGCATGCTGGATTGCTCTTGTTCTTATGATCTGCGTTACACCTGCTAGGTCGCCCGAGATAAAGCCCCGTACGGGACAAACGCGCATGATGCTGCGTCTCAGTCTCCGTCTGTGTGTGTGTGTGTGCGCGCTAGGTAGTTTGTTCTAGTTAGCTAGTGAGCTAGTTAGGTCATCAATTAGCTAGCTAGTTGGTTGGTTAGTTAGAAATTGGATGGTTATTTAGGTAGGTAGGTAGGTAGGTAGGTAGGTAGGTAGGTAGGCAGCCAGGCAGGCAGGCAGGCAGGAAGGGAGACAGGCAGGTAGGCAGGCAAGTAGAGGTAGAAGATCGTGAGGAGTCGTCTGGCAAGACCTCCAAGCCCGAGCTGATAAGTTCCGCGGCATACCTAAGAAGACCCCAATCATGCAAAGCCCATAGCTCTGCTCTTTCCCTGTCTGCCGTGCCCCCAACTACTTCTACCGGCGAAGAGCAGCGAGAGGAAGGTGTTCAAGGCAGCCGGAGGCTCATCCAAGATGATGCGATGGTTCTCACCTCAGGCAGTCTTGGTCATAGTAGCAGTGGACGCAGCCGCAGATAGAAGGAGCAGAAGCTCAACACAAAAATTCGTTATGTTGCTTCTACATGCTCCAGCTGCAGTTCCTTCTCTGATGCACGCATCCAGAATGAGAAAGTGCTACCGAGGCAACGTTCGAACCGACAAGGCAGATCCCAGCTCTCAATCGAGACCCGTTCGACTCCAGAACCCTGCAGAGCTAAGCAACGTGCAGAGCAGGTTGCCCTGGCCCAACAGAACCCCCATCCTCAAGTCCTGCGAGAGTGGAGAAGCGCGAGCCCCCTCCGAAAAGCTCGCAGCCGAGTCGCCTTCTTGCCATGCCTGGCGTCTTGTCTAGCTGTCGATATTTCACACTCGAACCAGTGCTGCAAGCAAACTGCCGCAGCAGCAACAGCAACAGCAGCACCACCGCCAGCACCAACAGCACCAGTACTGCAGCAGCAACAGAATGTGTCGAGACCACGGCTTCTTGGAATGTTGGTTTCAGGGATTGCCTGGACCTTCCAGGCTTGCGGCTGAGAGAAAAAGAAATAGACCATCAACCGAGTAGCCACACCAGCACCGGAACAAACGCCATGCAAGAAATGAACCAGGGGTCACAACCCAAACGCCATGAATTCCCCCACAAGTCTTCCTGGCCTTGTTTGTCAACATCGCTTTGAAAACCTTCGTTGTGTTGGGCCAGGGAATATGGCTGAGCCCTAAGCCTTACATCAGAGCCACTGATTTACGTTGCCCCCCCTATCTATTCTAATGACTCGTTCCTGCATCACACTCCTTCTGCGAGGAGGCTGGTCTATCCAGATTCTGCTGAAACGGGGCTGCTTCCTCGAGCTATTGAAGCAATGTGTACTTTGCGGCAAAGTTTGGGGAGCTCCGGAGGCAAGTTGAGTGAGCGAGCGTCGACCTGTAACAAAACTGTCTCCCGCGTCCGTCCCGTAACAAGTGAAGAGCCCAAGGGGCTACTCTCAAACCCTTTGGCTGTGCTTTGGCATGCTTTTCTGGCTATCGCGGGCTTAATGTAGTGGCCTAAACAATTACCAATACTAGTTTGGTGGTTTATTATTAATCTAGTTATAGTACGTTATACCTCAAAAACCCTATTCTAATCATTAAGGCCCCCCTATTCTAGTTATAGTATTCTATACCTCAAAAACCCTATGTAAATTATTAACGCCCCTATATTACGGGATACCTGGGGTTTTGACTTGACATGGCCCTCGCTCTCGGCTCTGCTTCAAGCGGCTCCAACCCTCCTCGGGTTTACGGTTTAGGGATGTTTAGGCTTTATAGGTTTCAGGGTTTATAGGGTTTAGGGTTTAGAGGGTTATAGGCTATAGGGTTTAGGGTTTAGGACAATAAAACGCATGTTGAAGTGAGAGATCGGGTCTTACGGTAAGCGATTGTGGAAATACCGACCGGTACAGTATTTTTCTGAGCCTTTCCAAGCCTGCCTCAGGCAGCAACTTCAAGCGGCCTGAAACGAAGCTCTAACAGCCCCGCAAACCCAGCAACCCAACATCTGAATCCTGAGCAATCTGAAATGCAACTAACCATCATAAACTACCCTAAACCCTCCTTTCTAACCAGCCCAGCATCTGGTGAGGCATGGCAAAGAAGCACGGAGTGCGCAAGGAATACGCAGCGCCTGAGGGCGAAGCTGGTACCAGCTAGAAACATATGGCAAGACATAACACAGAACACGTGCAACTATAGTAGGGCCAATGGTAGAATCATCACCGCAATCACTGCTAGCAACAACACTAAGAATAGTTTCATGGCATCAGTCGAACCAAAGTACGCACATGAGGGGAACAGCTTTCACCCCGGTCGAAATAGTCATGAGCTGGCGACGACGATGACGAGCACTGCCATTCAGTTTGATCTTCAACTGATGATGATGGCTATCATCTTTCTTAGTGATAAATAAATTAGCTCTAAAAAAGATGATAGTCATGTTCATCAGTTGTGGGATGAAAGAGCTGTGCTAGCAACAATCCTTCTAACCAGAAATACCACACGCCAGGAGTTAAAGTCGTGGCAGAATTGACTTGGGAGTTACCGTAACGAAAAGAGCCTTTGCAGGGCAGGATCTGGCTTGTGGCAAACCTCCGGTGACTCCCCCCCCCCCCCCCCCCCCCGGCGCCCCGACCATCCTTTTGAACAACACAGCCCCTGAGTTCAAGCAACCTTCAGAACATACTTTCTTCAGGTTTGCAGTCCTGAGGTCGCGCTGGAACCCTATACCCGGACTTTGGACTGGGTGCATACCGAAGAATCCTCAATCTGGGTTTTTTTGGTAGCCTCGTATGATTCAAGGTCTTCGCTGGCTGCCGCACTTGAAGATTCATGGGCAGTTATAAGCAGGTTCGCAAGATAGCTAAAGTCGCTTGAGCCAGTAGAAGTACTACCCCAAATACTAGGCGAATCCTGCGCACAACTGCCCATGCAGCTTCAGACTTTTTTTTTGCTTCGGGACTCCATNNGGGACTCCATGGATTTGCCCGGGGCACAGCTTCAGACTTCAAGCAGAACATTCCTAGAACTTTCCCACAGACTCCTCAAGCTCGTCTTTCACAGTAGGATGACCGAAGCCTCGAAACCTTAACCCAAGCTTCAACCAGGCGGCTTTTTCAAACCAAAACCCAGTGTTTAGGGTTTAGGGTTTCAAGGAGCCTTCCTTCCGAAACAGCCAAAAGCCCCAGCGCTGCTTCACCCGTCAACCTGTCCCAAGATGCAACTGCTGCGACTGTCTCTCTGTCAGCGGCCCTAAACGCCCAACTCCATAAAAAAAATGGCATGCAAACTTTACCAAGAAGCAGATTTTTCTCTGTCATGGGCTGGCTGAAGATGGCGACATCGGCGAACTCCGGGTCTCGGCCTACAGCTGCTGCAGGGTGAAAAACCGCAGCCGGCCCGAAGGTCTGCATGGCGTAGTGAATGATGGGAATGGGGTTCTAAGGGTGCTTTTAAGACTTCCTCTAACGGTTCGATAGGGAGTTTAGCATGTAGGGGCCTTCAGAAAAGTTTTATTTGGGATGGAGGCACCGAGTGCCAGGTTTTAGGGATTGGGGCCTACGGCCCTGTGCAGGCTGGGCCAGCGACAACTCCAGATGTCTGGTGACGTTGATGTTCATGTCGATCAGCTTTCTATAGCTACATCATTTAACGCTTCCATTGTTTGAAGTCTCAGCTCGAGTCGCATAAGGGCTTCGCAGCAGGAAGTCTTGAGTGCGGAGCTCGGTTTAACAAGCCTGCTCTGCCAGTAAAGCTTCCAACACATGCACACATGACACTTCCCTGCTGGGTCCTTGTCGGTCAACTTTGACACCGGGGCACACAGGATAAGTGTACTCGGTCTCGAAGTTGATATGACAAACAAAATCTGCGCCTAAAGCCGCTTCTGCACAGGTCTTTGCCACAGTAGTCACTGACCGCAACTGTCATACTTGGCTGGCACTTCCGGGGACTGCATCTCGTTCGTCCTAATCGTCTCCGCAGGCTGAACGCCTTCAGCGGACTCTCCAAGCGCTTCCCGGCCTCGAAGTCTTTCGGAACCCGAACCCTGGGGCTCCAAATAGCCCAAAGTAGGAACTATTTACAGACTTTGGACCCCAAAGTAGGTACTATTTGTATACTTGGAGCCTTGGGGTAAAGCCCTGAAAAATCACGGAGCCGGATCCGAGGTGCAGATCTCGGCCCACATGTGGCCCACGACCGACTCAACCACCAGATGGCACTTTGGCCGATCCTTTGTGACGTGGGCTTTGCTGTGTATAGATGCGAGGGTCGCTGGTAATGAGCTGTGGCATAAGTCTGCAAAGGCCCTGGCGCAATGGCTCTTTGGTTGAGAACTAAGCATACTAGGCCAGATTTGGCAAGACTGCTGGCAAGAAGGAGCAGAAACGGGACTACAGGTGGTCTTCGATGTTTAGTCAAGTTTAGGCTCATGGTCTGACAAACTGTCTGATGTGTCAGTCAACCTTAAGATGCCTTGGCACCGAGATGCTACTGCTCTCGCCAGCAACTGCCCCATCGTTTTCAGGCGCCCCGGCAGCAAAGACTGTGGGTCACAGTCCGCCATGAACTCGTCGAAGCAGAGGGCATCGACAGTGCCTTTAGCTGAGAATAATCGGGAAGCACGCTACTGCCGCGGAGTAAGGGTTGAATGTGCAGAATCGCCGTGGTTCTTCAAGAAAACACACTCCGCCCACCGCAGGTAATGGGCCAAACACTCCAATCACGCCGGCGAATCCAGATTCGGGCTTGCTTTCAGATGTTGCTGCCGAAGTGGCGTAGGAGGGATCTGGCAGAGCTCCCTGCGAGAAACAGGTCAGTGGTGTCCAGCGGTACTCTTCCGAAGACCTGCAGCGAGAAGAAGCTCTCTTCGCAAAAACGAGCACTGAAGTTGTGGATTCCACCGTTTCGTTTAGGAGTTTAGGGTCTAATTCTACGGGAATGCCCACATCCTTCAACATGCGTGGCCCTGAAACTCTCTTCGTCATCCCGATCTCCAGATGTGAAGTTCACCCTGTGCTCCGAGGAACTCCTAAACCCGGGGAAAATCGTGAGCTTCGTGAGATGTGACCAGAGCAAGGTCGAAGAAAGGCCTCATGCGAGACTCCAGCAAGCCGGATCTTTTTTCGGACATTCGGACATCCTCCAAAGCAAAAGCGTGACCTTGCTTTTCGTCCCCGAGAAACAGGAAACGGTGTACATCTGACATCTACCTACGCATCCCGAATGAAACTCTGCGACTACTACGTGCCCGCCTTCTCATGAGAATGCTGCTCCGGATCGGCACCTCGAGATACGCCTCGACCCATAAGTCCAAACGCAAGACACACAAAGGTTTCGACTCCCTCTGTATTTTTGTTGCCTCCTGCATGGCTTTTAAGTGGTAGGGTTTAGGGTACAAGTCTCAGCTCAATGATGCCATACAGCAGCCCATGATTGTTGGGTCCTTCAGACCCCAACCGATGGAAGCCATGGATGGATCTTCTGCCTGGGTTGAGCCCTCAGTCCCGAACTGAGAGCAACATGGTACAATGCAGCAAACCCATCACTCTCTACCCCATCCATCGAAACACAAAGCTGGTGGATGCTTCGTTGGCTCTCAGGGTTGGGAGACTCCTTGCCGATGCCAGTCAGAGGCGGGTTTATTTGAGTTTTGTCCAGCTCGTGGATAATGACTGACTTAGAGACTTAAGATACAAACGAGAGTAACAAATCTCGACCACTGTCGTCCGCATCGTCAATGCTACATCATCCACGTCGTCAGCCTCGTCGGCACAGTCGCACTAGAAGTAGTGGACGGAGAAGGGAGGAGGAGGAGGAACAGGAGCTAATAGTAGTAGCAGTAGCAGTCGCAGCGCCAGTGCCAGCAGCAGTACAGTAGCAGCAGCAGCAGCAGCTTTTTGTCCCCCACCTGGCATGCCAATGACAGCTCCGCGGGGTCTTGACTAGCAGCGAGACTCAAAAATGCAGCAGAGAACCAGTCAACCCAACAATGATCAACAAGATAAAGCCGTATCTGGTAGTAGTAGTAGTAGTAGTAGTAGTAGCAGAAGTAGTAGTAGCAGAAGTAGTAGTCTCGGCGGCAGCAGCAGCAGCTACACCGACGAGTGGTTGGCAGGTTACTGGATCTGTTGCAGTCCTCGCAGGTTGGGCTCTCCGTCTGCTGTCCAACGATCTTGGACGGCAAAGAATTTTGGCCGCAAAAGCTGGTAACTGGTAGCGCAACAACAACTGTATCAACAACAACAAGAACAACAACACTGCTCCTACTCCTGCGCCTGCTGCTGTTACTGCAGCTTCTGCAACTTACGACAAATCGACCCTGGCTGGTCACGGCTAGATCCCCGGCCCTAGATTAGAATCATTCGTAACTGCTCAAAGGCACACCAGGAGAGAAGTTCCAGTCGCTCTTGAAATTTCCTGGATGTCAAGGGCAGCAGAGAACGTGGTAGAGGGTTTAGGCTTTAGGTGTAGCCTCTCATGCTGTTGGGCTTGTAAAGGGGCCTCGGCACCACTATACCTCCTGGGGCCTCGCTGATTCCTCCAATATTTCTGCAAATCCATTCGGAGTCCTGTTTTGCATGTGCATGTGCGGAGTTCTGGAAACGTTGCTGGGCATTCAAAGCACAGTAGGTGGGGACACCGGTCTGCTTTTGTCCGATATTGCTCCTTCGATAGAGTCCATGCTGTAAACAATCTAGCGATAGATGTACGGCTTCTAAAGGACTTGGCAAGTATCTGCAAATCCTGGCAACGGATGAAGTTGCACATGAACATCGCAAAACAACCGTGTGCTTTCTACGCCTCATCACTGACTGGAGAGACTCAAGTGCAGACAACTTGCGCTCAGAAAGGAAAGACGGGAAACAATGGGCATGCATGCTCTGATCCTCTTGTCCTTAAGCAGCGGCAACAAACAGTGTCACTGTGCTCCTTGGTTACCAACTAGAAGAGCACTGATCTTCTGACATGTTTGTACTCAGTCTTCCTCGGAAATCCTCAACCAGAATCGAAACAAAGCTGCGCGGACCAAAACTGCCAGCTGCAACATGCTTGCAGTAGAAGCAGGCGTGACTGTTGCTGGGAACGTCAAGCTCGGGGTAATGATTATCGGTGGCGTTTTGGTCAGTATCGTTCTAAGTAAAAACTATTGAGCTTCTTGCTGCTTCTGTAACATCTCAACCATCACAACCACATGTTCTCATGGCCCAGCATCAACATCAATCGTCAACGACTCCATCCAGCAAGTTTCAGCATGATACGTGTTTTGTGCCCACCAACATGACCCCTTTGTAAGATGCTAAGTCTAGATAATGAATCAACGAGTGGCAGTTCAGAAACAAAAAAACATCAAATAAGCGCTATGTATGACCAGTACCGGAAAATGGCCGCGATTGCTTAAGAAACTGGGACCCCGAACAGGTGAACGAACGTTCCTGAAAACAGCCTGCAAAGGAATGTCAAGCTCTTTGTCATTCTTAGGATCCAAAAGATGGGCACTAAATCTTGATCATGGGGTCCTCTCCGACTCATCGAAATCCCAGATTGCGCCTGCCACGACAGCCTGGGTGCCGGCATTTTTTTGTCGCCATCACTTGGATAACAATCGCAACAGTAGCTGTAGTGGTGGTAGCAGTAGTAGCAGTAGTAGTAGTAGTAGTAGTAGTAGTAGTAGTAGTAGTAGAGGTAGTAGTAGTAGTAGTAGTAGTAGTAGTAGAGGTAGTGGCAGGAATAGTAGTAATGGTAGTGGTGGTGGTAGTGGTAGTGGCAGTGGCGGTAGTGCTCTAGTAGTGGTGGTAGCAGTAGCAGAACAAGTAGAAGCAGTAGCAGCACCAGCAGTAGTAGTTAGCAGTAGTAGTAG
>CAJNDV010022814.1:4566-14647 GCA_905221635.1 Symbiodinium sp. CCMP2456
TGGGGAGGGCTCTCTGCACGGGGCTAGGGTTTAGGGTTTAGGGTTTAGGGTTTAGGGTTTAGGGGCTAGGGTTTAGGGCTTAGGGTTTAGGGTTTAGGGTTTAGGGTTTAGGGTTTAGGGTTTAGGGTTTAAAATTAGGGTCCCTTTCAGGGTCCGTTTTTTTGCAAGGGTGCCGTACTATTTTAAGGACCTAAAATTTTAAAAGGGGCCCGAATTGGGGGGAGTACAGACATAAGGGCCTGAGGAATTTGAATAGGATTTAGTGTTCAGGGTATAGGGTTTAGGGTTCTGGTATACCTATGATAAGGAACCCCCAGGAGGAATGATGCTGGCACTTACTCAGGCATCTTCATTAGACGCGAGAGAGACAACAATAAACAACTCATAACGTTCTAAACCCTAAACCCTAAACCCTAAAACCGTAAGCACACATCCTAAACTGTAACTCCCGACATCCTAAGCCCTAAACCTAATGCTGGCTCAGGGTGTAGGTGGGAGTTCAACGAGAATCCTTCAGAAGTACCCCCCCTCCCCCCCCATCAAAGGACCCTCATGGAAGCTTTTGAGGATGCTTGCAAGGCAAAAGCCTTCAGGGCTTAGGACACTATGGTTTAGGGCGTAGGGTTTGGGGTTTAGGGTTTAGGGTTTACGGTTTAGGGTTTAGGGTTTACGGTTTGGGGTTTAGGGTTTGGGGTTTAGGGTGTACCACTCTCAGGTAAAGTTCGGTAGACTTCAAAACCCAAAGCATACACCTGAAGTATCCCCCCACCCACACACCTAAACCCTAAATGGCCCAAAGCACTTCACCCCCTAAACCGCAAACCGAGCACTAAATAACCCCAAATCCAGGAAACCCAATAGCCCTGACTGATCAACTCGCAATCCCATGTCGGCCCAAGATTCTCCGCCGACCAGCTTGACGAGCCGATCGCTGACCTTCTCTCTTTTCGTATAAGGTTTGGAGTTTAGGGTTGAGGGGGTACATCGAGACTCAACTGTATGATCACGCGCCCTCTCCCTGCTATCCACCCCGGACTTCAAAGGTCTAGAGTGTGTGTGTGTGTGTGTACACATTTCTGTACGTATGAGCGCGCGCGTGTGTGTGTGTATATATTTGTATTTGTATATGTACGTGTATGTGTATATGTATTTGTATATGAACTTGTATTTGGGTATGTATGCCTGTCTGTCTGTCTGTCTGTCTGTCTGTCTGTCTGTCTGTCTGTCTGTATGCATGTATGCATGCATGCATGTATGCATGCATGCATGTATGTATGTAGAAGTGTCTGTATGTACATATCTATATATATATATATATATATGTGTGTGTGTGTGTGTGTGCATGTACGCATGTGTCTATACATATGTGCATGTTTAGAGCAATTACAGGCATGGATCCCCGGAACCTTTGTGATAAACAAACATGCCAAACATCACTGGGCACCTTTAGACAGCTATCCAGTTTAGGGTTTAGGGTTTAGGGTTTAGGGTTTAGGGTTTAGGGTGTACAGCTATCCCTGAACCGTCCGAACCCTACACCTTCACATTCGAGAACCCCTCTCTAACCATACCCTTACATCTCAACCCACCCCCCCAAACCCTAAACCCTAAACCCTAAACTCTAAACCCTAAATCCTAATCCCCAAACCCTAAACACTTAAAGCCCTAAACCCCAAGAACATCCATCAGGACTGAGGCCCTGGTCCCTTCTACCGGGGCCCGCGCGTGCTCCTCGAGAAAATGGCCGCTGAGGACGGCCAAGGTGCCGGCAATCAGGTGGCCAAAACCTGTTTTGGGATTAGGATTTAGGGTTTAGGGTTTTTGGTTTAGGGTTTGGGGTTGTTCTAAACCTTACTTGGGCCCCAAAAGTTTGTAGGATAATGGCCTTTTAGTGGCTTTGGGCCATTATCTTACCTACTGTTGGGGGTTAAGGTACTTGACACTGCCATAACCTACTTAGAACTGTGGCTAGAGCTTTATTTTGGCGATTTAGCATCAAGGCTTTTCTGCACCATTTCTTGATATATGAGCAGAGCAACGCAAAACGAGCCCAGTAACATAGAAGCTATCTTTCTCAAACCTACGAACTGAAAGAGTATCATAAATAAATTTGGGGTTCCAGGCGAGTTGTTGGTACAGGTTCCTTGTGCTCTTTCATGTGTCTTTCCTATGGATGGGAAGCATAGGGCCAAAGGGCTTCGGCTTAAAGAACCGTCAACAATCCTGTGAAACCTAGCTACACCCGGAAGTGTGGGGTTTCGGGTTATAGGCTTGGGCATCGGGGGGCGAAGCCCCATGCATTTTGGGACTCAGGGTTTAGGGGTGTCGGGTTTAGGGGTTTAGGGGTTTAGGGGTGTAGGGGTTCAGGGGTGTAGGGGTTTAGGGGTTTAGGGGTTTAGGGGCTTAGGGGTTTAGAGCTTTAGGGGTTTAGGGTTTAGAGTTTAGGGTTTAGGGTATTAGCTTTAGAGTAAGGCTTTCGGTGTTCAGGGCTTCGGGAGCTCTGGACGGCGGCTGCATCCAAGGCACAGCCACCAATGAAAACTCCCAATGGGCTCTTCGTAGTTGCCTTGGCTCCACCGCTCTTATGCTTAAGATCCTATGGTGCTATTTATAGCGCAGCCCAACACAGGAACCAGAATGGAGATTATACGACTACTTCACCCTAAACTAAACCCTAAACACCAAACCCTGACTGCTTCATGTGGAAAGCAGATTCGTTAAACTTCGGGTTGGAGATGTTGCACGTGAAGTGCGATCTTGCGAAAACTGCCAGCCTCTACTGGCGGCGTTGCTCCTACCCAGACCCCCAAAGGATCTGAAAGTTATGACCCCCTGAAATTGGGACCCTGGGCTACTGAGTAGTACTTTCAACGAAGCTTCTATGAAGGGATCTACTTTTGGGCTCCTGCCAGGGTCGCTGTATATTGCAACAGCGGGGCGCACTATCCAGGTGCTAAGCCCTAAACCCTAAACCCTGAACCCTGAACCAATACTGTAAACCCGCCAATCTCTGCAATACTGTTCGGCTTCAAGAGGAAACTCTACGCAAACGCCTTTACCATTCACTGAGTCTGTACCCAAAACTAGGCTTGCAAGGGTACTCAATGCAGGTGCCTTAATAGGGTTTGGGGGTATATTAAATTAAAATGAGGAGCCCCAGAATAGTAGTGGTAATTAGTAAGGCCCTTATATTACTCCACTTGTAGTAAGGAACCCCAGAATAGTAGTGGTAATTCTTTAGGCCCTTGTATTACTCCACTACCCTGCGTACCAGCTAAGTTCAGGGGGGAGGGCCTGGAGCTCTAAGCGCTAAAACGCCCCCCCCAAACCCTATTGAACCCGCTATACCTGTAGTTTCCATTGTAGTTCCTTGTCTGGTTAGGATCCTATAGGGTAGCTCCAAAAAGGAACTACCATCGGGACTGCAGGTAATCCCTAGACCCTGTAAGCCGCAAAACCCGAATCCCTACACAACCCTCATCCCTAAACTCCATGAATTCCTATCCCCAAACCCTAATCTAAACCCATGTGAGTCCGGGAACCAGCGTGATTGTTGCCAGCATGGACCGGTCGCCCCACTCCGCAAGGAAGATCAGAACCTCTGCTTACGAGCTTCTGCACGGGCTTAGGGTCGAGGGCTGATAGGGTCAATATTTGTCGGGTGTAGGAGCTAGGGTTTAGGGTGTAGGGCTTTGGGTTTAGGGCATAGGGTGGACGCGGTGTATTCTGCCATAACTCTATAGGGCTTTGGGCTTAGAAGAAAATGATACGAGTGCATCGCCAGACCCCTTCATTTATTGACTGATAACCCTCATGGCTCAGGAAGCTGCACGCCTGAGAGGCATCGAAAAACCTGAGCCCCCAAATTCCTCCGTACTCAGGCACTTCGAATCTCCGGTACGGCATCGACAATCGAAGCCAGGAACCTCCAGAAAAAAACCCTGGCGCTCCAGTTACCTAAATAATGGGTTAATGGGCTTCATATTGTATGGCTGGTAACCTACTACCCTAAACCCTAAAAAAAAAACTAAACCCCTAAACCCCCAAACCCCAAATCCTAAACCCTAAACCATAGAAGCCCTACTCTTACAGGTAACTGGAGCCCCAGACGAAATTCAAGAAACCCGAGAGATCAGCTCTGCGCTGCAGATGCACAGCATCACCGAAACCGAACAAAAAGGGTAATGTATGGGGCCTTGATGATTAGATAGAATCGTAGGGTTTGGGGGGTTCCTTTAAAGGGTTCCCTAGAGGGTTCAATAAGGGTTATACTATAATTGAAGGGTTTAGGGTTTAGGGGATGTAGGGGCCTTGAGGTATATTATACTATGGGCTTGGGGGTTTAGGGTTTAGGGGCCTTAATGATTAGAATAGGGTTTTGGGGTATATTCTACTATAAATATAATGAGGAACCCCAAAGATAATGCAGGGGCCTTGATAATTAGAATAGGGTTTTGGGGGGGTTCCTTTATAAGGGTTTAGGGTGTAGGGGCCCTAATGATTAGAATAAGGTTTTGGGGCCCATTATACTACAATTTCTAATAAGAACCCCCAAAATAGTATAGGTAATTATTTGAGGCCCCTATATTATCACCTGAGCAAGCTGCTTCTGCTGCTTGCACTGCAGCTGCTTCTTCCTTTCCGCCAGTCGCGTTACATAATCTCAGAGTGATGATCCTGGTCGTTCTTGGCACCGCCATCGCCGTTGTCCTCTCCACCAGGAAAAGCAACGTCGCGGCTCAGAACAGCAGGGTCTTGCACAGCACAGCCAGCGCCGCTACCACCACCAAACTCACCAGCACAACCATTCGCTAGCAGCCTAGTTATCTGCCCTAAAGGTCCAAGTTCCCTTACAGTGTAGAGTATGTTTGGCCCTACAGTATCTATCGGTCAAGGCCAAACGTGAATGCTATATGGGTACATGCTATGTGGTGGGTCTCAGGCCTTTGGGCGGAAGTCTCCACTAATTATCTCGGTTTAGGCTGGCTACAAAAGTCCTCCAAAGCCTAAACTCTAAACCCCCAAGTCTTCAGCTGGGCAGCCGCAAACCGAAAGGCGTACATCAGACTGAAACGGTGTGGATGGTGATGACCACGAGCCTGGTTGGGGTGGATTGGAGATCATTATATGGGGCTTAGGGTTTAGGGTTTAGGGTTTAGGGTGGATCAGTATGGGGCTTAACGTGATTTGTTAGAGTGGCTTCCAGTAATTTTCTTGTTTTGAAAGCCATCTCTGTTACGACGATCCTGTACCGTGAAACTACTGCTGCGACTTCGTGGGACATTGTATTTGGGGGTTTCCGAAACTAGGGGACCCTAATATAGTACCCCAAAATAGTAGGATCCTTATTATAAGGATCCCCAAATAAGGTACCCTAATTTTCGGAAGCTCCCATTTGGATCAGAACTACTCTCTTGCGGAAGACGAATGCCGGGCACGCTGCTTTCATCGCCAAGCCTAAGCCCTAAACCCTAAACCCTAAACCCTAAACCTTCCCCAAACTCTCAAACTCAAAAATCCCTGCAGCCCAAACTCTTGAAAGAGGTAGCACAAATTGACGGTCGTCGTAGTATCTAGTTCTTCCCAACTTGAGACACAAGAGCTATAGCACCTCTGTGCAGTCCGTATAGACGCTTCAAGAACGGTTGAGAACCTTTGCGAACCCATGTAGAAGCCAGCGAAAGTGGGGCTTTAGGCTTTCTTCTCTTGTATGTTTGCTTGCATGCTGATCAAACTGGCCTTGTGCAGCACACCGTCAATTTCCTCAGCCAGCAGCGAAAGCCAGAGCAAGGAAACCGAAGAACAAACCAATGAACATTCACAGAAGCCGGCTTCCCAAGGAGCCGTGCCTCTTCGTGAATCTAAGGTACATTCCGTAATTAGAGGGTACTGGGCTCTCTGGGTTCGGAACTTGTGATTGTCAAATGATTCCGAACTACGCCCTCAACTGCGCAGAGAGCAATCTGACTTGTGAACCGACTAAATGTATACTTACAGAATCCGCATAAGCAGGTATGATTAGCTTGTAGAACCCGAAGGACAGCCTCCCGTGAAAGTCTTGAAGCCCAAGGCCTAAACTCTCAAAACAGACAAACCTAACACGAGAGCTTAGGAATCCTGCAAAGAAGCCATATATACTACATACATATATACATACATATAGATATATACACCTGAAAAATACCTGTATAGATATCTATCTCTATATATATATATATGTATGTATCGACAGAGAAGTAAACCAAACAACAAGCAGAAACCGATTGAATAATCCTAGACAGATCTTCGAGAACAGAACATGGCTTACGGATGACAAAAGCACGGTGCGCGGACGGGAACGGACCTTTCAGAGCCAAGTTGTTGCTGGCCCTGCAGTAGGCGTCCTTATCCTGGTTTAGGGTTAAGGGTTTAGGGTTTAGGGGGGTTGAGGGTTTGGGGCTTTATCAGACATCAACATGTCGCAGGTTGAGGGTGATTCTGGTACGACTTTGACTTCTAGCCCTCGCATATTGATTTAGGCTTTAAGGTTAATTATTTAGGAGAAAGAAGTCCCTAAACCCTATTTCACACCCTAAACCCTAAACCCTGTATACACCGTGAAGGAACTCATGCGAACCGAAGCACTGACTGCGCGTCCCCTTTCTCGCCCTCGTCCTCCTCGCCGTCTTCGTCCCCTGCATGAAATGAGGGTGTCCGAAAATCGGGACCCTGATATAGTACCCTACATAGTAGGATCCTTATCATAAGGACCCCAAAATGAGGTACCCCCTTTATTTTCGGAAACTCCCAAATAGAGAACAGTAGACCCTGAAGCTCCCCCACAGTGCTGAGGGACTGCACCCTGCCAGTCCCAACATAGAGGCCGATGATACTCTGACACATATACATATAGAGAGAGATAGGTAGATATATATATATATATACATATATATATATATATAGATGCACTTAACTACAAGGCTTGTTAAGCATGTTACGTCTGTTTGAGTTCTCTGTCTGCATATATGATCATCCCCAAGGACTCCCACACCCCTGAGTTTCGAGACTTTTGCTGCGCGATATCAATAGCACCCTCCATCGTGCCAATTTATGCAGCTTCTTCGACTTCTTTAGGGAAGTTGGAGGCTTTGAGCAGCGCGTCTCCAACCGAAAACCCTGATCCCATTCTTTACCCTTACCCTCATAGGACTCATATTTTAAGGCTATTGGGCCCAAAGACCCTATTATATAAGGCTTTTGGGGCTATTTTGATGCTAAGGGTTAGGATTCCATACCCTTGCACACGTAGCACCAGTCACGAAACACTGAAGCTCAACGCTTCAAAACCCTAAACCCCTAAACCTGAACAACCGGTTAGGGTTTAGGGTTTAGGGTTTAGGGTTTAGGGTTTAGGGTTTAGGGTTTAGGGTTTAGGGTTTAGGGTAGGGTCCCTGAACCCCGGAATCCTGAACCCATAAAACACTAAAGCACAAAACTCAAATCATGACACTGAGTGTCATTCCCCACGGTACACGCTGTGGGGTTCAACCGTGAAGAGTAGCGAGAGGTGGCGCTGTGGCCAGGCACGCACCGGCTCAAGTTTCCCTGCGATGCGACTCCAGCTGTGGTGGGGTGCACAGGTTGCGCTCACGAACAGGATCAATCGACCTCAATGGGCAACTTGCAATGTTGTTGGCCTTCTTTGCAGTCCAGCAGTACTGTAGCGGCCTGAATGCGTAAACTGCAACACGTTGGCTTTCTTTGCAGTCCAGCAGTACTGTAGGGGCCTTAATAACTTGAAATAGGGTTTTGCCCTCAAAACCCTATTCCAATTATTAAGGCCGCTACACTAGGTACTGGAGCGAAAGGGTTCGGCCGTGCTCCTGAAGCCCGCCAGCAGGCGGGGAAGCCTCGGGTTGCGCCTGTGAATCTTGCCTATAATGTAGGGTCCTTAATAGTTAGAATAGGGTTTTGGGGGTTCCTTTAAAGGGTTCCCTAGAGGGTTCAATAAGGGTTATACTATAATTGAAGGGTTTAGGTTTAGGGGCCTCAATAACTGGAATAGGGTTTTGGGGGCTCCTTGTTATAAGTATACAGAATATACCCCAAAACCCTATACTAATTATGAAGGCCCCTATATTAAATGGGGGAAAGCATTTTGGCCGTGTGTCCTGGTACTTTCCCTGGTTTCTATTGGTCGTCTCCTGGTGGTCCTCGTCGTCGTCGTTCTGATCGTCGTGGTCGTCACGGTCCCTCCCTGCTTGAATATCTACGCAGGCAGCCGAGCTGTGAGGGCTCTGGCTTGCGCTTCGAGGGTTTCGGGTTGGTTTCGGGTTTGAGTTTCCCGAAGGGTGCAAACACCACATTGACATGATGCGGTGATATTCGCACATGATAGGGAACATGTCATAGAGGCCGCGTGGTGCTTAGAGCTGTGGCCTTGCATAAGCCGCTGCGAAGGGACCACCAGTCTCACAATTACACGCCTCAGGTGTAGGTTGTTTCGATAGACAAGGGCCCAAAACACCTGGAACAAGGGAAACACCTTACATATCACGGGTTCTAGCTAACTTCACACGCGCTTCTTCTTCAAGGGGCATGGGGCTCTCTAAGATCCAGCCGGAAGACTGTTGCCGTTTCAACTTTCTCGTATATGGAGGTGATGCGATTAAAACTTGTCCTTCCGTGGAAGGGGCAGAAATTATATAAGCAGAGGGCGTGAGACAAATTAGCTCAAGTTTCTCGTGTGGGGTATCGAGATTCAACTCTCACTAAACCCTATACCCTAAACCCCAAACCCTATACCCTAAACCCTAAACCCCATACCCTAAACCCTAAACCCTATACCCTAAACCCTAGGCTTCAGGATGCCTTCAAGCACCAGCTGCACGATTCGCATTGCATGAAGAACCCAGAGGCTCCAAAACACCTTAATTAAGGAATTTACCTTAAATTATAATAGGATCCCTAATATGATTTAAGGTATATTCCTTAATTACCCTAAACCCTAAACCCTAAACCCAAAACCCAAAACATTCCTTAATGAAGGGGTTTTGGAGTCTCTGGGAAGTCCCTCAGCTTCCCGAGCCAACTCCCAAAAGAATCATGGCCGTGAGCCAGAGGAGTGGGAGGGTTTAGGGTTTAGGGTTTAGGCAGAGGAGTGGGGGATGAAAGTGCGGAGGGCTCATTCGGGACCCTTTCAGACAGTTTCAGTTAGTTGAGGTCCTAAGAAGAGCTATAATCCCGCCCCCGGCACCCATACAGGGCGGCGGGTTTTGGGGTTTGAGGGTTTGTGTTTAAGGTTCCGGCTCAGACTTTGGGTGTGCCCCAACGCTCTGAACTTTGACCTTAACTACTGGCGACGGACCAAATACCCCTACAAGCCCAACGACCCCCAACGACCCAACCCTGACAAAGACGCATTCAGAAGTAGCCTGGGGGTGCGGGGTATACTGGAGTATAAGGTTTTATAAGAGGATGTAGCAGGATAAGCATGCTAACTGTGAATAACTGTCTAGACCAGCCTAGATTACATAACTCTCGCAAAGTCCGTCAACCCCGGGGGGGAGCCTCCCATGGTCTCTCGGAAGGATTGCAGGCCAAAGAGAATCATTAGTGCCTCACAGTAAGCTCTGCACGCTTTCGAGGGTGGTTCCCTAAACCCGAAAACCCTAAAACCCTAAACCCTGTTCGAGGTTTGCGGTTTGGCGGCTTCGGGTTCGGGATTTGAGCGCTTCGGGGTTTAAGGATTTCAGGGGGTTCAGCCGTTTAAGCACTTCCCGGGAGCCCAATATGACTTGTACCCAAGACAAAGCCTTTCCGAAAGAAGAAATGGATCCATGGAATGTGTTAAGAGATATACATCTTCAAGATACCCAGACCCGCCGGAGGATCTAGAAAGTGGATCTCCAAAAATGGGAGTCAACACCTAAACCAGCAAACCCAAAAACCCCTAACCTCTTTGCCCAAAACCCTAAACCGAACCACTAGACCCTGAGCCTTAAACCACTAAACCTCTGAGCCCTAAGCCCTTAACCCTAAACCACTAGACCCTAGACCCTAAACCACTAACGTAGGGGCCTTAATAATCACCTATACTGTT
>CAJNDV010022814.1:30231-41753 GCA_905221635.1 Symbiodinium sp. CCMP2456
CCACCAGGGCGTGGTGTTCTGTAATAATTAGAATAGGGTTTTGGGGCCCAATATACTATAATTATAATAAGGAACCCCCAAAATAGTATTGGTAATTATTGAGGACCCTACATTAGGGGTTCAGCGCCTTGACGCACTAGGGTTTCAGGCTTCGGGCAGTCAGACAGTTGCATTTGAATCGCGCTCAACTCCACCCAAGCCTTGTAATAAACCCTAAACTTCATTAGCACTGCAACCCAACGCTCTTCTCTCAACTCCACACAAGTCTTGTAATAAACCCCAAACTTCATTAGCACTGCAACCCAAAGCTTTTCAGCCTGAAGCCCAACCCCAAACCTACCCCGAAATCCCAACAGCTACCCTCTGAAGCTCTAGACTACTGATATACGGGCCTTGATAATTAGAATAGGCTTTCGGGGTATATTTCTATACTACAGTTATAATAAGGAGGCCACCCTCAAAAAAAATAGCATTGGCAATAATTTAGGCCCTATACTGCACTATTCATATTTCCGTTCTTAAGGTATCTGTCTTGGTCTAAGTCCATAGAACTTGTTGAAACTATTCGCCGAGCAGGGGTTTTCGGGATTCTGGACCCACCATCACCCCATGTCACCCCAAAAGCACTACGCTACGACAGTTTGCAGGAGAGTGTTATTAATTCTCCCAGATCGCCGGCGAAACATTGAAAAGCAACCCTAAACTTTGAAAAGGACGGCAGACTATCAAGCCCCAGCAGCAAACGTCCGCCATCGAAGTCCTGCAGTGCCGACCAGGAGGTCGGGAAAAGGCCGGTGACCTGCCATGGCCACCATTTTTCTCTTCATTTTAGGATCGAGTGTTTGGTTTTTTTAGGGGTCCGGTGATTGAGGGAAGAGCATTACTTGGACCAACCAACCACAATCACACCTACAACAACGACAACGACAACAAAAACGACAACCACGGCGACGACGACGACGACGACAGGGCGACGCGGACGACGACTACTACTGCGTAAACTAGAGCTAGTTACTAGTCTACTTGTACTATGGCACTTGCGGCCACGATTATGATCACGACCATGACTGCGACCACCACCACAACCGCGAATGCGTCCGCGACGACCTGCGACGACCCGCGACCGCGAAAACCTCGAACCCGGCAACGACAACGCCCACTGCCACTGCCGGACCACGTCTACGACTACGACGCGGAACTAGCGTTAGCACAACCTCTACCACTGTAACAATCACTACGACGACGACGACTACTATTACTACGACGACTGCTGCTGTGCTATTCGCAATACTCGAACTGGTCGTCGAATGGAGCACTAGCATTGCTAGCACAATGGCATGCCCACATGGCCTCTCGAAACTCCTTGCAGGCGTAGTATACACCTGAGCAGCAGATGCAAAGAAGGCGCTTGCAAAATGGTTCTGCTACGCCTTGCGGTCGAATAGCTGCGTGGAACGCAAAAAGCAATAAGAACAGAGCCCTTCAGAAACGGCCGGCGCAACACCGAACACCCTCCAGTGCTCATGTCTGTGCAAAGCCCCTGCAGGTGAAGTGATCAACCAAAGGCTTCAAAAACCATTGTTATCGCCACAAGCAGCCCAACGACAAACGTAATTACACACATGTCTAGGGCAATGTACTGTTGTAGATGCACCTACATCATATGTATAAATATATATATATATATGTATATATATATATATATATACATACAAGTTATATAAGTACATATCGAAGGATAGATAGACAGATACATAGGTAGATAGATAGATAGATAAAAAGATAAACAGACAGATAGGTATGCACTGTACACCCGTGTATGCATATAAATACGAAGACACACACACACACACATACATACATACATACATACATACATACATGCATACATACATACACTGCATACGTTGCATACATTGCATACATTGCATACATACATTGCATACGTCATGCTGAAAGCCAGCCCCAAGCCCGAGCCTGTGATGAGGCCGCAGCACTCACCCAAGGCCCGAAAGTTACCATCACGACAAACAAGTCCCCCCCCCCCGGGAGGGTTTAGGGTTTAGGGTTTAGGGGCCCATCATGTAATAACGCCTGCACCAAGACGAAACTAAGACTACATACATAGATACATATAACTACATAAAAAATGAACAAACCAATCTGTGTACATATAATGTTTGTGCACAGATTCATACATACATGTAAAAGAACAGCCGGTGGCCCCCTCTTGGAGATCAATCCCAAACTGCCATTTAAGCTGCCTGAAACTATCAAGTAACCCAATTGACCTACTTCTCTGTAGGGTCTTAAGTTGCAACTCTATATAGCCCTGCAGAAACGACGCTAAGAATCTGTAGTCGCAGATGCAGTTCAGAATGCGTGCCCCAAACAAGCCTAAACCCTGAACTCTAAACCTTAAACCCCTAAATCCCTAAACCCTAAACCCCTAAACAAAAACCATAAACACCGAGACCCTTGCAGGCCGCAGCGTGGCGGGCATTCCAAGTAGGATCTCGGAACTCCTCCATGAGGCTCAATGTATAAAGGTTTAGGGTTTAGGGGTACACTATGTGTAGGGTAGGACTGCAACCAGTACAGCAGGGCCAGCTTGATTGCCCTTCGGCCTGGAGGCTTCGCTTTACGTGTTTTGATGGTTGTTTACCCTAAGGGTCCATGTACACAAATAGTATATACTTTGGCCTTAATGTAGTCCCTATATAGGTACTTTGGGGCCAATGTGTATCCTATATGAGTACATGGACCCTTAGGGTTAATTCGTTCACAGGTCCGTGATTACAGTGCTATGCAAATCCGTTGTCACCCGTTTCAACCAACTTGTTAATGTTCGCCTTTGATAAACTAATGGGGCCGGATGAACGAACTATCTATTTGGTCGGGTTCTGCCGATTGTCTTGTAGAAAGACTACAAGGCTGCAGCCGGTCCTCTGAGAACAATACAACGGGGTCGTAATATGAAACATTTATTTCGGGCGGCCCTGTTTTGATATGACTCTTCCTTTCTGACTAGTCTTTGTTCAATTAGTCAGATTGGCTGCACATCCTAGCTTCAGAAATCATGACACCAAACCCATACAGGTAGCTTCAAACCTGGCAACGCAATTGGGAGGCTTTTTACTGCCATGACCGTTTCCTTAGGGATGGTGTCCCTTAAAGTCTAAGCAAGTAGTTGCAGCCACAAACCCTAAACCCTAAACCCCCAACCGAAACCCCAAACCCCAAATCCTAAACCCCAAATCCTAAACCCCAAATCCTAAACCCCAAACCCCAAACCCTAAACCCTGCACTTCGAACATCGGGCTCCGAGCAATCATCCAAGCGTGCAGGTTTAGGGTTTAGGGTTTAGGATTTAGGGTTTAGGGTTTAGGGTTTAGGGTTTAGGGATGCTCTATGGGCTTGAGGAGGGACCCTTAATAGGGACCCTTGTAGGTTATTGGGGTTAATATGGAGACTACCTGGCTATATAAGGGGTATATAGGGTTTAGGGTTTAGGGTTTAGTTAGGGACTATGACTATACAATGGTTATTTAACGTAATGTAGAAATGCCTTTGAACCTGGAAGCCTGAGGCCCCGAGGACCTGAAGACAAACACCTCAGCGGGTTTAGGGTTTAGGGTTTTTAGGGTTTGGGGTTTAGGGGTTTAGGGTTTAGGGTTTTTAGGGTTTGGGTTTTTGGGTTTAGGGTTTCGACAGATCGATCCACCAAAAACCCGAACCGGGGCCTCAAAAGCATGTAGAATAATAGCCTTTCCGAGGTTTTGGGCCATTGTTTTCTCTACTCTTCGGGGGTCAGGAAAGCCCTAAACCCGAAACCCCAAACCCAGTACCGTTGCCTCGGCAGGTGTGCCATCAGCCAGGCATCCGGCCTCAAAAAGCAACAAAATGACATAGGTTCTTCGGGTCTATTATAGTATCTGTTCTGGAACCTTAAGGAATAAGGTCCATAAACCATCAACATAGGGCTGTTCGGGTCTATTAGAGTATCTGTTCTGGAACCTCAAGGGATAAGATTAACAATATTTCCGGTCTCCATGGTGACAGTTTTGATCTTGATGGGCTCCTGATCCACAGGTTTCGGCCTGTAAAGCTTCGGTTCCTTGCCAGATCCCGAACGACACGATGGCCTACACGAACACAATTTTTCCAGAGGGTTCCTATAGCAAAGATAGCCCAAGCCCACTACTGATTATGAAGACCCCGATACCCTGGAGTTCAGACCCTGCCCCTGTTAAAACAACTAGGTCAAACATGGTAGGTTATGAAGGAGCGCGAACATCTCGTCGGCTGTTCCGAGGTCCAGGCAGAGTGTGCAGGGCAACAGGGATTGAATCAAGGGTAACTCTGCTAAGCCAGCTGCAACTACAAAGGGCTCACCTTCATGACTGAAGGTATATGCCATGTGCCTTAAACCCTGTTTCCTTTAAGGGGTTCCCTAAAGAGTTCTATAAGGGTTTAGGGCTTAGGGTTCAGGGGCCTTAGTAATTCGAATAAGGTTTTGGGGGATATTACACTATAGTCATAATAAGGAACCCCCCAAATAGTGTAATTATGACGGCCCCTAAAACATCTTCCTTAAGGGGGTGTTAAAAACCTAAACCCGTGGATCCCTTGCAGTTGAGGTTTTCAAGCTAGCTTTGGGTTCTCGCCGACTCTGCGGACCTCTCAAATGGAAAAGCTCCCCAACATCGAACCCTGAAGCCCCTAAACGCATAATGTAGGGGCCTGGATAATTAGAATAGGGTTTTTCGGGGGTTCCTTTAAAGGGTTCCCTACAGGGTTCTATAAGTGCTACTATAAGGGTTCCTTGATAAATGGAATAGGGTTTTGGGGGTACACAATACTATAACCATAATAAGGAACCCCCTAAAATAGGATTGGTAATTATCGAGACATTTGACAGTAGAGCCCTGAAGACCCTATACACCTCCCCAAAACCGATGCAGTCCTCGTCAGCGAAGACGACCTGGATAGGCTGCAGTTCATCTCTTTGCGCTTTCGTTTTGCTACAGGGCTCTCTATGACCTTTTCTAGCTCAAGAGGGTTATAGAGGCTTAGGGCTTAGGGGTCCAGGGCTTTACTTCAGGGTTTCAGGATTTTTCGGTTGAGGAGCAGACCGAAGCTACTTCGGGGATGTTGGGTTGCAAGTTGAAGGAGGTAGGGCCCTGGCTTGGGAGTTTTTGCGCATGCGATCAGTTCGCGGAGTTGGGGATTCTAAGCCCGCAGCCCTATCTTTAAAGCCCAAACCCTAAACCATCAGACTTAAACCCTGATAATGTAGAGGCCAAAGCAGTCAACAACATTATTCCTTAGGCCTCCTTTTTAGTATACAGTCATCATACTACAAAGGAACCCAATGAGGCCAAAACCCTATTCTAATGATGAAGGCCCCTACATTACCCCCCATAGTTCTGCGGTTCGGACTTCCAGTTCGATGCTGGTTGGACTAGGGTTCAGGGTTCAGGGTTCTCTTGGTTTAGGGTCCAGGGTTCAGGGCTTAGCGTTTAGGGTTCAGGGTTGGGGTTTAGGTTTTAGGTTTTCAGGGTTCAGGGTTCAGGGTTTAAGGGTTGAGCTTGGTCTCGGGGACTGACCCTCATCTCGCCGTTCCCAGGGGAAGCAACAGCAAAGCTTCGTGGAGGCTTAGGGTTTAGGGTCTAGGGAATAGGGTTTAGAGTTTGAGGTTTGAGGGATTAGGGTTTCGGGTTTAGGGTTTAGGGCATTTCTGGAGCTCCTTTCATAAAAGCCATCAGCATTCATCCAGCAGCCCTGGTGCTAACCTGCAACTGCGATCCTAAACCCTACAGGGCTGAAAGTTTAGGGTACCTCATTGCCTAAACACGTCCGGACAGGCGGGGCAAGGGGTTTTGTGGGCGCCAAAAAGAACGCCGACTGCGCTTGGCTAAGAGGATGAAACCCGGGTTCCTTGAAGTGTTCTAGACGGTTCTACAAGGGATGCACCAGGACTGCGTGAGTTGAAAATGGAGCACTTTTATTGACAATAAATATGAAAAGTGAATCAGTTTTTCAAAAACCTGTCAATTCTATAATCTAACTCGCTGCTTAATTCCCCGAATCCCCGGGTTCCTTGAAGTGTTCTGGACGGCTCTACAAGGGATGCACATGGACTGCGTGACTAACACTCCGGGTTTAGTTGTTCAGAAGTGTGCTGATCTGGAACGCTACTTTGGCGTTTAGGGTGTAGAGTACCACGGTTTCAATCCTAGACAGCCCGCTAAGCCTCACACCGTTTGTTTCTCGAAGTCTCAGACACTTAACAAACCCTAAACCCTTCACCTTGAACTGCAAAACTGAACCCCGAAATCCTAAACCTAAACCCTCAACCTGAACGACCTTAACTATGAATCAAAAACCTAAATACAGCAAACCCAAAGACCAGCACTCTTGATTATTCCGACCCGTGGTATGAAGAGTACAGAAAGAGCACATCCATCTGAAGATCTCGCATTCAAGGGCTCATCGCCTAGACTTTTAGGGTTCATAGGCTGTTATGATTGAGAGAACAAGGTGAGTGCCCTGTAGCTGTACCAGGGGGCCTTCAACCCATGATGCAAGATCCTAGATTTTGTTGGGCACTTTTCCGGAGCTGCACCGCCATGGTGCTCTTGCAAGGATCTAGGATACCTTCTAATCGATGTGAAAGTATCATGGTGGGCCTGTTATTTCCCATATTCTACTCGGGACCAAAACCCCAAACCCTCAAACCCCTATCATAGGGCCCATAGGGAGGGCCATAGTATGGCACCCCATATCTAACACCCTAAACCCTAAAGCCTCTAAACCCAAAGGGAGGGCCATAACAACCCGTTTCTTCTGCCCAGCTGCGTAGCCCCATGCATCCGGTAGATGCATATTTACTTGGCCAACCTGGCTGGAAGAGTTCATGTGGTATATACTTATACGTTAAACATAGCTACATATGTATATCTATATATATATATACACTTATTTATTCATTTATCACATAGATTTCTACGCCTGTATACACACATATCGTTCGTTGTAGGTTTCTGTCAGGGTTCTATAAGGTTCCGGTACTTCTTTAAAGGGGTTCGAAAAAGGTCTTAGAGCAGCTTGGCCTGCCTGGCTGTGTGAATTCAGGGCTTTCAGAACGGTTTGGTATAATGTAAGGGACTTACTAATAACAATAGGGTTTTGGGGGCTCCTTACTATAGTTATAGTAGAATATACTCCCCAAACCCCTAAACCCTAAACCCTAATTCTAATTATTAAGGCTCCTATATCAGGGTTTAGTGCTTCTCGGGCTTATGGGGCTTACGGTTAAGGCTCGGGTGCTGAGGGTTCTAATGGGTGTAATGTGGATATATGTTGATTTTGCATTCCTTCTGCAAGGTTTCAGGGTTTCAGAACTTGAGGGCTTTTCAGGTTTAATGTAGGGGCCTTAATAATTAGAATAGGGTCTTGGTCTCCCTTATAATACTTACTGTAATAGGAACCCGAGCAGTAATATTGGCCATTATTGTCATTATGACTTCTATATTAAGGTTTTCAGGTACCCTAAACCCTAAACCCTAAACCCTAAACCCTAAACCATACAGTCTGGGGTGTTTGAGGATGTGCACGGTTGCGAAGACCTGGACCTCAACCTGAAAGCCAAAGCCCTAAAATCTGAGTGAGTTTAGGGTTTAGGGCTTAGGGTTTAGGGTTTAGGGTTTAGGGTTTAGGGTTTAGGAAAGTTTGGGGTTTACAGTTTCGGGTCTAGGGTTTAGAGCAGGATGTTCTCGTGCTATACCACCGCAGAGGCTAGAAAGTTGGGCCTCTATGTTCCAGCTTGACACCCTCTGCCCGAAAACCTTTGGCCGGAAACCTCAATAAATCCTCATGGAACCTTCCAAAAGCCTGGAAAACCCTCATCACAAATCCTGTAGACCTTTGTAGAATCCTAAGGCTTTGGCTGACACTAAAAACAACGGTTTTTTCGCCCGTGGGCCCCTCCTTGAGCTTGGGTCGTTTATGACTTTAGTAAGGGTGCAGGGGCTTCCGATTTCAGGGCACGGAAATGGGCTTGCTAGAGGGCTTTATGCAAACCATCAAGCACCCTAAACCCTAAACCATCAAGCACAAATAAAGAACTCAGCGCCACGCATAGCGCTGCTGCGAGGGCGACCACACCACTTGCGGAGACCAGACCTGACTCTTTGGGTTTGGGGTCTAGGGTTTAGGGGTCTAGGGTTTAGGGGTTTAGGGTTTAGGGGTCTAGTGTTTAGGGGTTTAGGGTTTAGGGTTTAGGGGTTTAGGGTTTAGGGGTTTAGGGTTTAGGGGTTTAGCGTTTAGGGGATTAGGGTTTAGGGCTGCGGAGCGTGCTTGATCTTCAGAGACATTGGGCTCAGAAAAGCGCTCCAGCTGTTGCAGTTTGGGTACCGAGGATACATAGCTCGGTCTACAGCGTTTTACCTGCTTTTTTAAAGGGTTGTTTTGGAGATATAAGGGATTTGGGTAGATCATGGTATGTAGCTATGTGCTCCGACCTGAACGAAGTTTTATTTAGGGTTTAGGGTTTAGGGTGCCAGAACTCAAACCCCAAACCTTAAACCCTCAAAAGCAGCTTCTGCAAATAAAAGGGGGTCCCGGTGTTATGCGAGCTCTCCAACCCGGCCGTAACAATGGATCTCGTCGCATGAGATGCTATAGTAGTATTCTATTGACATCAGAGCAATCAGATAGTAATGTTCTAGTACCATTGCAGTAGTATGATAGTAGTATGATAGCAACAAAAAGGTCCAGAGTCGAAATTCGGAAATGTCGTCTTGGTGATGAGGGTTTTCCATGCAGGCATTCCGAACGGCGTATTCGCACAAGAAGCTCAACAGCATCTGTGTTCCGGACAGAGAAGCTTACAACATCTTACAACATTCAGCCAAGTTGCCCAGTTGACGCTGCCCTGCTTCTCCTGCAACGTCTCTCTTCTTGTGCCCTAGACACAAAATGAACCGCAATCGTTCTGAAAACTAGCCGTCATGTGGCGCAAAGGTTCAAGATACTAAATGGGGCTCTTAGTCAGACCTTCATTCGGAAACTTACGATTTAAGGCACCTTTGGGCCTAGCTTTACCAAATGTGCTTTGTCGTGTGGCTTAGGGTTGTTGTGGGGGGGATCTTATGATCAGAATAGAGTTTGGGGGGTTGCATTGCGTTATATATAGTAGAAACTGCACAAGGACTATACTACAAGTACCTTGAAGGAATGTTCTTACTGATGATTCCGACTTCTGTCTTACGGGTTGCGGTTGGCTTACACCGTGAATCCCTCGGGTCTTATATTCCTCCAAGTTTAGGGTTTAGGGTTTAGGGTTTAGGGTTTAGGGTTTAGGGTTATATTCCTCCAAGTCCTAGCAGTGCAGACGCGGTTGTTCTCTAGCCTGAGCTCCGTAGGTGTAGGGTCTAAGGTTTAGGGCCCAGGGCCTAGCGTTACGCTTGAGAGTCTGCTATGCTCTTAAGGTTGGGAGCAGAGAGGCTGTCCCTCCAAACTTCAAGCGCTAATCAACCCTAAACCCTAAACCCTCAACACACGAAACCTTACGGGTAGGGACTTCGATCGCAAGCCCCACCCGTCAGCCTTGAGCCGCAAGGCCCGATTGAAAACTGTTTCCCGACCCAAACAAACTCTTGGCCACAAGGCAACGGTTTAGGGTTGAGGGTTCAGGGTTTAGGGTTGACTCTGCCGAATGAAACGCAGCTTTGGCACCACACGGCTGAAGTTGATTCGCCAGCAGCCCCCAACCTACTGCTGATGGCAAACTAAACATGAGGTTTAGGGGTTTAGGGATGTAGGGGTTTAGGGGTGTAGGGGTTTAGGGGTTTAGGGTTTCGGGGTTTAGGGTTTAGGTAAATTATATGAGTTGAACAAAGAGCTTAGCATTCAGGGTTTCAGGGTTCGGGGCTTGCGGGCTTAGCATAACTCTTTAGCAGGATCTGCGGCGTGGAGCTTAGGATTTTCAGTTCCATGCAAGGGGCCTTATTTAGAATAGGGTTTTGGGGCCCATTGTACTATAGTTATACTAAGGAGCCCCCAAAATAGTATTGGTAATTATTGAGGCCCCTGCGCTAGCTCTGGCGGGTTCGGGCTTTGAGTCTGGTTGACGCACAGGGAGCTGCATGAGACTGGCCCTGAGCGTCTGGGATGAAAACAGAGTGATGCAGCATGGTGCAAGGTATCGTGCAGCAGAATATAGTCACCCCAATCCTAATGCAGGAGCCTTTTTTAATCATGAGGATAGGCTGTTGGGGTACATTATGATCTAAACATAATTATAAGCAACCCAAAATAGTATTGGTAATTACTTAGGCGCCTGTACTAGGCCTCGATTCAGCCACAGTTGCGAAGTTCCCTGGCTCAAACAAGTTGATTACGTGGGGGACGATGCAGGCCCGACCAGGTTAAAGGTCCCCTGCTCAACGCCCTAAACCCTAAACCCTAAACCCTAAACCCTAAACCCTAAACCCTAAACCCTAAACCCTAAACGCAATGTAACCGTTCAGGACATCAACGAGGGATTCAAATCTGAATTCGGGTCTGCAACATGTCGGGCCGAGGGTTTGGTTAGGGTTTAGGGTTTAGGGTTTAGGATTTAGGATTTAGTGTTTAGGGTTTAGGGTTTAGGGCTTAGAGTTTAGGGTTTGGGGTTTAGGGTTTGGGGTTTGGGATTTAGTGTTTAGGGTTTAGGGCTTAGAGTTTAGGGTTTGGGGTTTATAGGGTTTGGTTAGGACTTTCTTGGGGTGTGCACCCGAGTGGCAAAGGGTTGCGCTGCCCGGCAGGGTGCATGAGGCACGCTGTCGGAATGCCTGAGTGCACAAAACCCTAAACCAAACGGCCCTAAACCCTATACACCGTGAACCCAATACCCTAAACCATAGACACCCTAAACCCAACTAAACAATGCCCTAAACCATATACACCCTAAACCCAATGCCCTAAACCATATACACCCTGACACCCTCAACCCAATGCCCTAAACACTATACACCCTCAACCCAATGCCCTAAACCATATACACCCTGAACGCTACACCCGAAACCCTCTAGGAACTTGATTTAGAAACCCTGGGTCTTTATCAGGGTTCTTCATATGAATCCTATATTATTTCTGGGTTGTGTGGCCAGGGTTTCTTACTCAGGTTTGTACATGGAACCCTACACCCGAAACCCTAAGACAGCCCAAAGCCGACAATCTGAAGACCAGCTTCCAATTGAAGGCTTCGCCTATATAGGGGCGTGAACATGCAGCTCTAAGGGGTTCTTTAAAGGGTTCGATGAGGGCTGTTTACTATAAGGGTTCAAGAAGAGTTCTCTTCAAAAGGGGCCTTGTATTAATTCGGATAGGGCTTTGGGGGGTGTCTTATGTTACATAATTCTTGTACAATAGATATACTCATGCGGACGAAAAATTCAATCCGCCTTCGTAAGCACTTCTGACTCCTGTGGTTGGGAACCCCGCGCCTCAATCTCAATCCCTAAACCCTAAACCCT
>CAJNDV010022814.1:42432-53670 GCA_905221635.1 Symbiodinium sp. CCMP2456
AACAACAACAACATTAACAACAACAGCAACAACAACAACAACAACAACAACAACAACAACAACAACAACAACAACAACAACAACAAACAACACCACAAAGACAAAAACTACAGTCGATACGTGTGTTGATTCCTGTCCTTGTTGCTGATCATGTTTTCATCTATACCTTAAGGACCAAGTGTCCCGTCGTATGCCCTTTAACTATGAATTCCGATATATTGTATATGAGCCCTAAACCCTTGCTGGGCTCAGTCCGTCTTCAAAGAACGGACCTAAACCCTAAAACACTGAAGCCTGAACCCCTAAACCCCAAGCCCTAAACCCCTAAACCCTCAAACACTAAACCCCAAACCCCTAAACCTTAAACCCCTCTCTATAGGGATCTCAAAGAAGGTGCTTGTTCGCTCAGAGGAGTAAAAGCCCTAAACCCTTGACCGATCCTCTTAGGATTACCAGAATCGGGACAGATATTTAGATAGCCAGCGGGAGAGCTTTAAGCTTTTTCGCCCTATATTTTTAGTCTATGATAGAAAGTTCGAGCTTTTGTGGGGCCGGTTGTTGAAGAAGAGAGGATAAGGAAGCTCGCAGAGTAGGTCACTGTGAAGGAGGGCATCCCTAAACTCTACCTGGGGACTACCGTTTTAAGGGCTCTACCCTTTAACTAAGGGTTCATAACCTACTATTTTGTGGTTCTGGGGGCCACGGGTAAGCAACCTTCGAAAGGACAACCCTTAAGCCGTAAACCCATTCCGAGGATTTTCGGTGGTTTATGGTTTAGAGTTTAGGGTTCAGGGTTTAGGGTTTAGGGTTTCGGGTAGGCCTCAAACCCTGAACCCTACACCCCTAGACCCCTAAACCTCAAGCCCTGAACCCCGAGGATATGCTTGGCAGCAACTGGCAGCCAAGCCTGCCTCTTGGGCGATATACGGCTGATGATATAAACCCTGCAGTACCCATAACAAGGAATAGACCATACTTCCCACAGTTTAGGATCCTTCAGGTACTGCAGGTTCATTTCATCAACAATTGTATCCCTTAGTAGCTGAGTGAGTACACTTTACACTTTTTGGGATTGTATGGTCCCTTATAGAACTGAAAGTGTACACTTTTTGGGGCTTATGAACTCAGCAAGTAAGATCGGGTTTAGGGGAGGGATAGGGCTGAAGCCCGAACAGTGACCGACACGAGTCCTTAGGAATTCCATTGTATTACCTATACTATTTTAGGGGCTCCTTATTAGAACTATAGTATAATATGATACCCCAAAACATTTGAATTATTAAGGCCCCTACATTAGGGCTCCTTAAAGGCCTCCTTAAGGGGATCTATAAGGGGATCCATGCATAGAGGCCAGATGACTTAGCAAGAGGGTAAGAGGTAATATGTAGACTTATAATTGGCCCTAAGTGGGATCCAAGTTGGGGTAGATAGGTCTAGAAACTAACTACCCTGAACCCTAAAACCCCAAACCCGAAACCCTAAACCCTAAACCCTACCCTAAACCCTACTTGCTGAGTCCCTTGACCCTCCAACGTAAGGATCTCCTGCAGTGCGGCCATCTCCGCATGCGAGACGCTCCACTACTCAGAGGCTTTGGGGGTTTTAGGGGTTTAGGCTTTAGGGGTTTAGGGTTCAGGGTTTAGGGTTATGGGTGAGCACCCAGATAGCGCAAAGGCCTTATGTAATGGGGTCTTTGGGCCCAAACGCCTCAAGATATGAGTCCTTTGAGGGTAAGGGTTAGGGTTTAGGGCTTGGGTCTTAGGGCTTAGGGCTTAGGGCTTAGGGATTAGAACCTTGGGTTTGGGGTTAAGGGCTTAGGGTTTGAGGTTAGGGCTTAGGGTTTGGGGTTCAGGGCTTAGGGTTTACCTGTGGCCCAAAAGACCTACCGTTTTGAGGTCCCTTGTAGTGTGTTTCTATACTTCCTTAAAAAGGTAGGTCTTTCGGGCCACAGGTAAGGCATAGAACTTATGTAGGGTTTGAGGTTCAGGGCTTTGGGTTTAGGGTTTAAGGTTTAGGGTTTGAGTCGGTTTGAGGTTAGGGTTTAGGGTTTTAGGGCTTATTAGGGTTCGGGGTTTACGATTTAGGTTCGTCTCTTGGTTTGGAAAAAGGCTGCAGAGGAAGTAGGGTGGTGCTGTTGTTTTTTACCTTCGGGATGGCGTCGTCGGATTGCCCTAAACCCTAAACCCTAAACCCTAACCCCCTAAACCGTAGTTGTGTCTTGGGGTTCTGGGGTTGTCGGCTCGAGCTGTTCTGACTGCAAGGTCTGTGGCATCAGACCTACACCCTACACCCTAAATGGGACTTTGCGAAAATTTTGGTACCTTATTTTGGGGTCCTTATAATAAGGATCCGATTATTTAGGGTACTATATTAGGGTCCCCTATATTCGGAAACCCCCATTTAGATGCTGCATTGAAAGCGTGCAAGATTTCGTCCACCCACAAGAGGAGTGATTAAATCAGTTAATCTCATGTAGGGGTTTGGGCCGTTCAGGGCTTAACGTGTTGGGGTTTCGGGAAAAGCGAGCTCCACAACAAACCAGCAAGCACGCCTACAAATCCCCCATACCATGATCGTCCGGATGCCTGTTACAAAAGAGATAGCAACCGCCCACTGCAACTACGTAAATTAGTCGGCTCTGGTGAATCCTCAAGCCCAAACTTTAAACCTGATTCTGACCTATTCTGGATGCTGAGTTCGCTGACCCAAGTAAAAACAACTATCTTAAGTATAAGTATAGCACGATACGAACATATTCTTAATCATCCCAAAGCATCATCAAGTGCTACCAACTCGGCTACGAATCCTTTAAAGCTCAAACAGCGAGTATATCGCCCCTAAAACAAACCCTAGAGAGCACCGAGATGCAAGCACACGATGAAGTATACTAAGACCTCAGAATCTCGCGCGACGACTTACAAAGCCCCAACCCCTCCTAAACCTTAAAGCAAACCTTAAAGCCCTAATTCTGTAACCCCCTAACCGCACACGGGCCCCCTGACGCCAAGGCAATCTCACAGCACCATTGCGACGGGCGCGTGGGATTCCCGATCTGTCCTTCTTGATACCACTTTACTTGGGTTTAGGGGCCTGCGGGTTCTAAGTTTTAGGGTTTAGGGTTTAGGGTTTAGGGTTTAGGGTTTAGGGTTTAGGGTTTAGGGTTTAGGGCTTGGGTCTTAAAGTTCAGGGCTTGGGCTCTGGGGCTTTGACTCTGCTGATGCAGTTGTGGCGTTTATACGGTTGTTTTCGCACTGCTGGCAATCTTGGAAAAGAAATTCCGCACCCACACTTTTTTCTAGATCTCGATTTCAACACTCCCCAACATTATAAGTAGGGCTCTTTCTTAAACGAGAAGGGAAATTGAAACATATCCCAAATCGATACCTAGTTGTTGAATATTCCAAGAAGCAGCTATAAACTGTCAATGGAACAGAAATGCAAGAAGTCAATCAGTTCGGCACCGGAAGACTAAAAAACAGGGTGGCAGCGCCCGCAAGGGGCCGTGGGTTTGGTCACACGTTGTTGTGAATGCGACAACTTTCTTCGGGGGCCCGGAATGTTGAAAGTGGGTTTAGGGTTTAGGGATTTGTTTGCAGATCGCGTTCTGGCCACAGCGTGGGTGTTACACTGCCTGCAAGTTGCGTTTTCGGAGGCCCTTTGTGCAGAGTCAGGTCGCACGTTTTGCCCCGGACTGAAGCAGAATCTCTTGACTCTAAACCCTAAACCCGAAACAACCTACCTTAAGGACTTATATAAAGAAATCATAATAACTAGAAAGGTAGCTTCTTTCCTACACCCCTAAACCCGAAACCCAGCAATTAGACATCCTCCTCTGGCCACAGTGCTGGCGTGTTCTGCGCTTGCTGCATGCTACATTTTCGCAGGCGCTCGTTGCAGAGTTCGGCCATCAGTTGCACGGTACATACATCCCCAAAGCCAATGTCCAAACCCAGGCACGACAACATGAAATGGCATCTTTCAAGAACCGCCGGCTTTCGAACACACACACACACACACACACAAACACAAACACACGCACACACACACAGAGACTAAATGCTGCAGAAACTGACGATAGCGGTTTCTGCGCAGCAACACCGTGGAGCATGAGACAGGAACATAATAACCCCTCCCCCCTACCCCACGAAACATAAGAGCATGTTACAACTGACTATTCCGACCTCTAGATCAAGCCTTTAAGAACCCTTTCAGTTTTTTCACAACCCTAAACCCTAAACCACCCCAAACCCCAAACCCCCGGTTCCCATTCCGCATCCTTTGGTGACCTTCACGGCTGTCCGCTGATTTCGTACATCCCAATGCTGCGGCTGGCCTGAGGAGTTTTGTTGGCCTTTTAGGGTCTAGGGCCCAGGGTTGGGGCTTTAGGGTTTCAGGACTTTGGCTGTGAAATAAAGATATTCAGGCAATCATCCTGGTCGGACGGACACGGGAAATTCAATGCTGGAAGTTCGATCGAACTTGCTTTGAGGTGTGCACAAAAGGTAGAGGCCCTATATTAAAGGAAACTACAGGTGGGGAGTTTAGGGTATATTTGGCTTCTAAGGCTTCCATAAGGTATATAGCCCTTCTATAAGGCTCCTATAACGGTAACTACCCACATGAAAATGTCTTAGACTATATCGGACCGCTAGGACCAGGAGATCCGCCTACGACTTGCAAAAACCCCGAACTGCCCGATTTTTTTGAGCCATGCGAATAAGATTGCAAAGCGAGTGAAGCGGGCAGTCGTTTCAGTAGTGGTCGTCATCGTCGTCGTCGTGGTTGTGGTTGTTGTTGCTGCTGCTGTGCTGGCGAAGGTGGTGGTGGTGGTGGTGGTGGTGCTGGTGGTGTGGTCGGAGGATAGTACTTACTCCAATACCTAAATTGAAAAACCTTGGGCCCTAAGCCCCAAACGGCTGAAGCGAACAAACACGCCGCAAACCGTTTAGACCCTAAGCCCCACACCCCGAATAAACCCGATACCCTCAACGAGAAAGAAGCACGGCCTTGAAGAACTCGAACCCCCCTAATTTCGGCTCCCCCTAAGCCCTAACCGTGAGACCCTCCACAGCCGGCTCACCGTCTTTCGCCACACGGCCGGAGAACTCAGAGCCGCCATCGGCATAGGGCCGGTCCAGCAAAAGGTTCCAAACCTCGTGGTCTGAACGGAAACGTCCGGGTGCAGGACTCCGGCAGCTTTACGGCGGAGCCCGAGCGGTGTGGGGTGCCAGGAGTTTACGGATTTTGGGCTTGGAAGGGAGGGTTGGGGGGCTTTGGGGTTTAATGTTTGTGTTGCTGGCTTCCGGCTTCAACGGTGTTGTGTTCCACCGGTTGAATCCTTTAGGGATTGGGGTCTCGGGTTGTTTCCGATGTGGGAAGGGGGGATTGCAGCAGTAGCTGAGGCACTCCTACCACCTCTGCAGCTAAGACTGCAACTACAGCTACTCAACAACCATTACCACTGCCAGTGCCCGTGCTTCTACGACAACGACTGCGCTGCCACTGCGAGTGCGACTGCGACTACCACCGCTACTAGCACTACTACAACCACGACAACGACGGCTGCTGCTGCACCCATAGGAGTAACACTTCCAGGCCTCGGAAAAAGCTTAAGATCTCTACGCAACAACAAGGTTCCAGCAAGGCCAACCGTAGTCCTCAAGCCCCAAGCGTCCAATAGCTCTTCATAGGGGGAGCTGTTCCCCTTCAACAGGGACTTAGGCCTATAGCAACCCCCCAAGGCCGGAACCTGCAAGGCCTCGAGCACTAATCGAAGAGGTCGTGAAGCCCGGCACTATGCTGGAGATGTTCTAAATTCCCTGGGCTCTACAAGTTACAAGTCAAAATCCCAAGCCCGAAATCTCTTCATGAACTCCTTCGGATGAATGCAAAAACGAGCGCTTCGACCTCGATCTGATTTCGTCCCGAAGCTGCACTCCTCCTGAAAACTGAACCCACTAAGTCCAATACCGCTTTAACTCAGTTGATATTGTAGGTAAACTTCTATACTATCAAAACACGGTTAAAAAACATAGGACAAGTTCGCAAGTCTTCGAGGGTCATTATGCTCTGGGGCTAGTCTGAGCATGCTGCGGTGTTCAAGGCATTCATCTCCAGCTCCTGGCTTTACCCAGACGAGGGTTCGGGGCTTTCAGGTTACAGAACGACGTGCCGGTTTCTACAGTTTACTACCATGGCTGGGGCACCGCGATACCCATACGTTTGAACAGAGGAACCATCTTAGTGAGAACACAACCACAAAACGACATAGCTGGGTGCTATGTACCATGGCCAACCACATTTACTTTACTCGTAGTGTGACCAGTATTGTCGGGCGAGTCTCCCGACAACTGCTTTCGACACTTCCAAGTTCAAAATTGGCGAACGGTACCAGTGCTGCTTTGGTCAATAGAAGAAAAATTTGTCATGGTGGTGGCCGTGCTCGTTGGCATTGTCCTGCTTGTCGTTGCCTGGTCAGCGTCGCGGTCAAGGCGTCGTCGCGGCCGTCTTTGTCGTCGTCGAAATCAAGCCATCATTGCCCGGAAAGACTCAATTCAAGTTTGCAGTTTGGAGGACTCCGACAGAGGCAAGAGCAAAGAACATCGGCGAATCAAACTGAATCACCACACCCCGCATGTATACGTGAAGAACGGCAGGGACTGCAGAGTTGAGTTTGTTTCTAATATAGGGCCTTAATAATCAGAATAAGGTTTTGGGGCCCATTCTACTACCCCAAAAGGCCCCGGCGGGGTTGTGTTTAGTTCAGGGCGCTCAGGGTGTAGGGTGTTGGGCTCTCGATTCGATCTTCGGGAAGCCCAGGCTTTGTTAAAGGAAACTACAGGTGGGGAGTTTAGGGCATATAGGGCTTCTATAAGGCTGCTATAAGGTATGTCGACCTTCTATAAGGCCCCTAAACCCTAAACCCTAAACCCTAAACCCTAAACCCTAAACCCTAAACCCTATACCCATTCTATAAGGCTCCTGTAACGGTAACTACCCATCTGAACATGTCCTAAACTTTGCGAGGGACTCCCAACTCGGGTTTAGGGTTTAGGGTTTAGGGTCTAGGGTTTTGGGTTTTGGGTTTCTCGATGCTCGAAGCCGCAAGGAATCCAAACTAGGGGCACGATACACGTCATGTAAATCCCTTCAGTCAGCAGCCGTAGTCTTAGCTTGCTATCATCTATACAACGTACAAACGGAGTCATCAGGGGTATACGTTAACAAAAATCTCCAGCTCAACTTCCTTCTGCCGAACTTGCTGTACTAAAAAAGCAAAGGCTGAACAGCATTCACAAGTGATGCCTCACAAAGTCCCAAAGCGCCGCCCAGAAAAAGAAGAAGCAAGAACTACTCCCACAACCAGCTAAGTAACACCCGAGAAGATGGAAAAAAAAGCAACAAGCATCTGTCAAGTCTGGATGACTTTGGTCGAGGGAATTCAGAATATCGAGTTTTTCGATTTTTCTGGGCCATACCCAGAAGCCCTCCATGGATACGTCGTAAACCCTGAACCCTCAATCCTAAAATGGGGATACAAACAAGCGAACCCTGATCTTCGACGGTGGCCTTGTAGCCGTGGCAGCAGCCAGCCTTGCGTAAGTGTCTAGTGTCTTGGAGGAACTAGAGGTTAACTTTTCGAACACATAGGGACTATTTCGGTGATACTACAACAGACTGAAATACAAGATACTACACTCTACTTCGCTATACCTATACGGGAGTTTCCGAAAATTGGGGGTACCTTATTATGGGGCCCTTATAATAAGGATCCTACTATTTAGGGTGGTATATTGGGGTCCCCTATTTTCGGAAACCCCCATACAGTGCTACACCCTGCCCTGCCCTAAACCCTAAACCCTAAACCGTAAACCCAAAACCCTAAACCCTAAACCCTAAACCCAAAACCCTAACAAAAGCCAAAGGGCCGGATCAAGAAAGACCTCGAAGTCTGAGTCGGTGTGGAAGATGGGAGAATTCCTCTCCTCTCTGAAGCTTGGGGCAGGGTTTGGCGGTGCAGGGTTTGGGGGTTTAGGGTTTGTGGGTTTAGGGTTTCGGGTTTGTGGATTGGGGGTTTAGAGTATTTTGGGGTTTAGGGTGTCGGATTTGGGGGTTGGGGTTTGGGGTAGAGGGGGCCAGGGGTGCGGGTCAGGGTGAATGTATAAAGGGTTCATTCGGGTCAGGGTGAATGTATAAAGGGTTCAGGGTCTGGGGCGTCTAAGTCTTATTGCGCGCTGCTTCAACAGTAACCTGTGGGACAGACTGGGTACTACCGGGGCAACCACAAGAGCCCACGAATGCAGATTGCAGGGGTACCTTTCAATGATCCCTACAGGAGCTTTGTGAAATCTGAAGCAGCTTGTGGTGAAGGACGGGGATTGACGGGCGTTTCGGGCTTACGATTTCGGAAATGGGGGTTAAAGTTCCTTCAAGGTTTAGAGTCAGGGGTGTTAGGGGTTTCGGGCTTTAACTAGGGTTTAGGACGTGACTATCGCACCACCAACTCCGCTTGAAGGAGTTCGAGATGACAAAAAACATCCAGCGCACAGCCGTAATGTGTACTTTTTCGGGACTTAATGATTGTAATCGCTTCTGCTTTAAAGCACAGCTATTGCATGTGCAGGTACGAACCGGAAATTGTTGCTGATGGTTCAGTCCCCTGCAGCAAGTCCCAAAAGGACGGGTGGGAAAATGACTCGGCGCACACATGCCCGATGCTTCAGGGTTGAAGCTTTAGGGTTAACTGTCTATTGACTTAAAAATCGACACCTTGCGGCGAGGCCTTATCTCGACACAGACGCATCTTAATGGCAGGGCTCAATATTTAGATTTTGGATTATGGGATGGAGGGTTTGGGGTAGGGAACCGTGCTGCAGGTCCTATGTTAGATCCTTTAAAAGCTTACTTAGAAAGCCTTTGATATGTAAACAATCTGAAATAGCACATGCGCAGCGGTATCCCACCTCGACACCTGGTCCAGTATCCTAGAAGAACTGAAGTTTCATCTTTAGGCAATATGCACAAGAGCTTAAAGGTAAGGGTTTAGGGTTTAGGTTTAGCGTTTAGGGCTACCTACTCTGCTACTAAGACCCCATAAAAGATCTACCTAGGCGTGGACTTGCAGGAGGTCAGGGTCCCAAAATCCCAGCATAGCCTGAACAATTTTAACTGGGTTTGGGGGTATGCCACAGTATATATAAGAAGTAGCAAAAGGTTATTCATATCATGATGTTATCTGACAACATCTCTACACTACGTCCGAAAACCCTATTCAAATCATCAAGGTCCCCATATCAAGCCCCAAAAAGCCTAAAGCCTTCGACCGGGTCTGGGTCCTTGAACTTCGCAACGATCTGATTGCCAGCGTCCACGTCAAGGACCGCAGCTATGTACAGAAACCTCGAGTGGAGTCTTTTTGGGGTTTGAATGAGTTTCTTTTGGGGAATATGGCTTGAAACGGGTTGCATAGGGGTTGTTATGGAGGTCTTTGCGATAGTTTTTTTTTGCAATCGTTGTACAGGGTCTGAATGTTTTTTGGGAGCTCGCGTAGGGCTTTCGTCCGTCTGCATCAGGGTTTATAGTCTGTCAGGGCTTTGTGGAGCTTTATGAGGCTCTACAGGGTTTCGTGCTTGGGGTTTGAGGTGATTAACGGCTTAAGGCATACAGTCCGGCTTCAGCTTCATAGCGCTGGCGTCTTAACGGGTTCGGGTTTAGAGGCTCCCGCTAGCCAATATAACTTTTGGCTCAAGCTGCTGCCTTCAACCCTGAGCCCTAGTCCACATTACTCCAGCCTTAGAACCTGAACAACTGTAATCTAGGGGTCTTAATGATTAGAAAAAGGTTTTGGGGTATATCATACAACAAATAGAGCAAGGAACCATATATAGGCAATTATTCAGGCCCCTATACTAAACACCCCACCAACAGACCCGAAATGAATCCTAAGCCTCAGTTTCGGCGGCCTAGCAACTCATCGTCCCACAGCATCTTGACTTTCGTCGCCTGGCCCACTGAATCTATGTACCTACATCGTGTATGTGTGTCTGTCAATATGATTCAAAGAAGAACAATAATAACAATGAGGCGACTAATGATTATAACAACAACAATAACAACAATGCTCAGACTACTACTACGACTACTACTGCTACTTCTACTACTGCTACTACTACTACTACTACTACTACTACGACGCACTACTAACCATAACAACAATAATAATCAGTAGAAATGGAAATAGTTATCATCATGAAACGATGTTGGCAATAAGAACAAGAATAGGCATGTTAGTATACATACACACATACTCACATACATGTATATGCATGTACATATATATATATATATACACACATGCATTAAACACACAGAGCTGGGCTGTTGCGAGTTTCCTATATGACTTCGGCGCCACGGTACCTGCTGGACAGATTCGCGGACGTTCTTGGGTGCAGCATAAAGCCAGATGAGAGTCGATTGCAAAGGAGGGAGGACACAGTACTAGGGTTTAGGGTTGAGGGTTTTACCATGTTTGGTAAAATTCCGTGTTCCCGGTGCAGTGGATTCTCAAGATGCAACAGACTATGACTACAACTCACACCGGAACTTGGGAAAGGAGAGACCCCCAGTATCTGAGAACACGGAACCCTAAAGCCTGGGCCTAATTCTTAGGACTGCCTGATAACAGCGAGGAACCCAGGACAGAAAGACTGCTAATACCAGAGGCGCTCTCAGAATTACAATGCGGTTTTGAGTTGTCATGAGGAAAGTCGGAGAATAGCCTTGCCATAACATGTTCTAGTAGAACATCATCAGTTATTCAGACTTCCATACTGCACCCTAGACGCCAAATCCAGAATTATAGAACCCTGGTAGATCCCTTAAAGAACAGCCCCTAAACCCTAAACCCTAAACCCTCAACCCTAGACCCTAAACCCTAAACCCTGAACCCTAAACCCTAAACCCTAACTTCTCGGTGCCTGCCAGGGCGACGGCTTGGTGCCCGGGGGCGCATCCGGGCCACGGATCTCCTTGAACTCTGCGGACCTGGGAATTTTGGGGCATCCAAGTTAAGGGCCAGGTTTAGGGTTTAGGGTTTAGGGTGTAGGGTGTAGGGTTCAGGGTGTAGGGTTTAGGGTGTAGGGTGTAGGGTTTAGGGTTACCCGACAAACTCAGGAACGCTCTGCCAAATTTGACACGCCTGGACACCTAGCGTTCCCCAACCCAAAGTATGATTGTATA
>CAJNDV010022825.1:25834-39551 GCA_905221635.1 Symbiodinium sp. CCMP2456
ACCCAAAAAAAAACTAAACCCCTAAACTTCTAAACCCAATGAAAACCCTAAACAACCCCTGAAAAACCCCTCAAAACGCCTAAACCCCCGACTACTCCTCGGCCAGATGCCGGAGGAACGGGATGTGGTGAATGGCCCAGGCATGAGGCCTTTAGACAGGGTTGGGGATAAGGGGTTTAGGGTTTAGGGTTTAGGATTTAGGGTTTAGGGTTTAGGGTTTAGGGTTTTGGGTTTTTTGGTTTAGGGGGGTTCTAAGGCTCGTTTAAAGCAGCTTTCAAGGTTAGTTCTGAGGGACCCAAAAGGGGTGCTTTACGTATATTGGCTTGGGGTTCCAGGGTTCCTTCTCTTTTAGGGTTTAGGGTTTAGGGTTTAGGGTTTAGGGTTTAGGGTTTAGGGTTTAAGGGTTCCGGGGTTATAGGGTTTCGGGTTTTGAGTTTAGGATGTCGGGGTTTCGGGCTGCTCATACTGGGTTCCTATATGAGATCTATCAGGTACTATGGGGTTCAGGCCTCTACGACTTTCGGGACTAATGTAGGGGCCATAATAATTAGAATAGGGTTTTGGGGTGTAGTATGCTGTTATTATAGTAAGGAACCCCACAAACATTATTCTAATTATGAAGGCCCCTACATTGCGGTTTTAGGTTTTAGTGTTAAGGGTTTGGAGTTTAGGCCTTCGGGTTTGGGGGTTCGGGTTTGGGGATTAGGGTTTTGGGGCTTCAGGTTTGGGGTCTAGGGTTTGAAGTTAAACCCTAAACCCTAAACCCTAAAACCCTAAACCCTTTAGGTTTTAGGTCTTTGGGGTTGGGATCCCATGGCCCCCCAAAACGTCAAACCCTCCCTGAGCCCGGGTTTCAGAAGCTGGTGCTTAAGGCTTGAAGTCTGTTACAGGTTTGGTATTGTAGGGCTAAACTCTAAACCCTAAACCCTAGGGTTTAAGGCTTCGAGGTTTCGGGTTTAGGGCTGAGGGTTTCGAGTTTGGGATGTGGGGCTTTGGGTTTGGGAAGAAAGCCCAACAGTCCTCGAGTCTTAGGGTTTAGGGTTTAGGGAATTGGGTGTAGGGTTTGGGGTTTAGGGTGTAGGGTGTAGGTTTTAGGGTGTACGGTTTAGGGTTTAGGGTTTAGGGTTTTGGGGAATCCTCGACCCTAAAGGTGCCGTGCGCCTGGGCCGCAGGGACAGCTGGAGGTCCGCCCCCGAGCCCCAAGAGAGGGGAGCCAGCGACCTTCACAGGGCCCCTCTTTTAGGGGGGCCATGGGATCTTAGCAACTTGAAGGGGTTTAGGGTTTAGGGTTTAGGGTTTGGGGCTCCTTGAAGTGTCCTTTAAACGGTTCTAGAAAAAGGAACTATAAGGGATCCTTTGAGGGGTTCCACGAAAGGAACAATGAGGGATGTTTAGGGGTGTTTAGGGCTTGAAGGATCACGGGACGTAAATATGCTAAGTTTACTCAGGGTTCAGGGGCTTCGGTTCAAGATTTACTGAAATTAAAGGATCATGGGACTTAGTAAATAGGGTTTTGAATAAGGCACCTATGCGCACACATACCCCATTTAAGCTAACCTCACTTGGAGGATCAGGCGACTTAGTAAGCAAGCTTATAAATACCTTAATTGGGGCTATCAGTATTCCTAGTAACTATACTTGTCTATGTTCCTTATAGCAGCCCTATAGAAGCCCTATACACCCTAAACTCCCCACCTGTAGTTTCCTTCAAAATAAAGATTGAACGTTAAATCCTTAAAGCCCTTGAACTGTTTTGTAGGTTTGAGATCTCTTCCGCGGTGTTGGTTGGAGCCACGACCGCCCACCCGCAGCTGACAGGACACCCACAGCGAGAAGGTCCCTTGCACTGAAGAGCACGGCGCCCACATCGACAAGGCATCGCACGTCTTAACAACCCGTCAAAAAAAACCAGAAAAAACTCAAGGAGTCATAGCGAGAGTATATGACCTAGTTACTAATTCCCACAATCCTTCAAGTAAACCCTAAACCCTAAAAAAAAACCTAAAAACCTGAAAAAAACCCTAAAAACCCCTAAACACCCTAAAAACCCTAAAAAAACCTAAAAACCCTTAAAACCCTTTAAAAAAACTAAAAACCCTAATAAAACCCTGAAATCCCTAAACCCTAAACCCTTTAAACGTTTAGGGTCTGAACCTAAACCACTGAGAGGCCCAGAGCCCGAAGCCGAGCAACATTGCACCCTGAACCCCGGTCCACCATCCCAAACTCTCTACTTTAAACCTAAACTCTAGGGTTCAGGGTTTAGGGTTTAGGGTTTGTGGCTTAGGGTTTAGGGTTTAGGGTTTAGGGCTTAGGGCTTAGGGTTTAGGGTTTAGGGTTTAGGGTTTAGGGTTCAGGGTTTAGGGTTTAGGGTTTAGAGTCTAAACTCAACCCGTACACCCTTTCACAAAATCAGTCCCTGAAGCCCTGGTCAAATACTTTAGAACTCTCAACCTCCCGGGACCTAACCCCCAAACCTCAAGTCATGAACCCAAAACCTTAAACCCTCCACCTTTACCTCTAAACCCAAAACCCCACGAAACCCTAAACCCTAAACCCCAAACTAAACCCTAAACCCTAAAAGAAAAACCCTAAACCCTAAGCCCACTGTCCTCGCCTCCACACCTCTCCCAGTGCTCGGAGACGTCCTCCCGAGTCGAAAACCTGGGCTGGCTTGGTTTTCTTTAGGGAGATGAGGGACCCTTACCAGTCATAGGAGTCATATGTTGAAGCTTTTGGGCCCAAAGACCCTACTTCTGTGCTATCGTGATGCCGAGGGGGCGTGTCACGACTGAAAATACGTGCAAAAAACAAGTCACCAAGCAACAGTAGGACTCGTGGCACGTGGCCCTTCGGCATGCGCCACGGTCTCAACTTCAATGCAAGACACGATTCGCAATGCAAATCTTTGTTGTTGAGCATGCCTTGGCCTTTACAACCCCGCAGAGTTTAGGGCTTTTAGTGCTGCCTGGGACATGATAGGTGAGGGCTCTTAGGAAAGGTAGTTCACAGGGCCGTCGGCACAGGTTCTTGCTGCACTGTTCGTGCCTTGTTTTGACCGGCACTTTGCCATACTTTGCCAACATACGGCTTGCAGGCTGCTTCATCTTTGCAATCCAAGTCTGTTCCAAAACTTCTTCTCTACTCTGTGGCGATCGAAATTACAAGATCTGTGACACGTCATTCTGCTGGCCGTGTCCTTGCGGATTCAGGTCAGCAGATTGCGCCGGGCAATGCCGGCGCAGGCGATTCAAAAATATCTTCATTCCTTGGTGAAAAGTCGTCTTGCCGGCCATAACACTGCGGTTCTCGTTCGCCACACAGCGGGACGTATCTCTCAACTCCCTCTCCGGGGAGCCACGTGGAGACGTCCACCTCCCAGTATGTGTAGCCCTTCTTTTCCAGCCAGGCGACCTCGGCTGTCTGGGAGTTGCCTAGCCCCTCTGAGGTGGCCAGATACTCGCGCTCTGTCTCCGAGAGTGAGGCGAGGAACAGGCGCCGAGCTTCACGGCTATACTGGGAGGATCCGTCGCCACGTGGCTCCTTGGAGAGGTTGCCGAGACCTGCGTCCAGCGCCTGCTTGAACTCAGGAGACTCCTCGAAGTCCTTTTGTTTCCTATTCACCTTCTCTTTGTGGAGGTTGTCGTCGCCTGCGGTATCGAAGCTCACCACCTTGCCTTTGCCGACGTGGTTCTGGAAGAAGTAGACCTCCAGCTCTGCTCCGGACTCCACTGCTGTCTCGATGTTCTCAGTCCATTTGGTAAACCACCTGCACCGCTTCTGTTCACCGTAGAGGGGCGTGCACCAGCAGGTGCCGGGCAAGCCTTCAGCCAGTGGGATGCTGTCGCACTTGCCGTAGTCATCCGTGCCTTGAGGGAGGAAGACGACTGCTGCGCTGACATCACCATTCCGCCCTTGCGACACGAGGGATTCCCACGCTCCCGCGTACTTCCCAGGCCAGCTGGCCACGCAAGGCCGCCCGCGTTCGTGGATGACGCTTCCTTCAAAGCGAATGGTACGGTTGCTGACTTCGCCTTGGGCTGACTTGCGTTCTCGTTCTAGGGTGCGAACTTGGTGCTCGGTCAGCGGGGCTTCTGTTGGCCCAAACAGCGATAAGACAAAAAGACCGCCGCCACAAAACAAGGGCACAGGCCAAACGATGGCTGCAGTCCATGGGAATCCTTGCAGAGCGTGTTGGACCGTCATCAGCAGCAGCAAAGCCAGCGCGAGGAACCCCAGAATCCGGACGCCAAAAAGGACGTGGACAGTGTATTTTCCCCAATGATAGTCATCTGTTTCATGTCGCGACCCAGCGGCAACAGTCCAAACACTGAGCCAGAAGCACGACGGCACCGTGGCGCTCGCCAACAGTGCCGCAGCAAGGGCACTTCCGGGCGGGATTGCAACGCAAAGGATCAGGAGGACAAACGGAAGACCAACGAGAATTGGAACCGAACACCGCAGATTCTTCATTACTGCCGCGTTCCGCTTCTGGGCCGCGGCCTCTCTGATCATCTTCTCAGTCCGCATCTGGGCTTCCTGCCCCTAAACCCTAAACCCTAAACCCTAAACCCTAAACCCTAAACCCTAAACCCTAAACCCTAAACCTTTCCTTCGCGGGCCAACTCCCGGGCCTCGGCGCGGTCCCGGCCTTTCGCCTCTCGGCTGAAAGCTTCGAAGTCCACGGAGGCCCATAATTCCTTTCTTCGGATTAGGGTTTAGGGTATAGGGTTTAGGGTTTAGGGTTTAGGGTTTAGGGTTTAGGGTTTAGGGTTTAGGGTTTAGGGTTTAGGGTTTAGAGCTTCGGGTTTCTATGACCAGGCCCAACAAAGCTCAAGCATTCTAGCGAGGTCTAGACCAAGCATATTAAATTAAAAGCGAAAAAGCTTAAAGTTCTCCCATTGGCAAGCTAAGATACGGAGGGAGCCATTGGAAACCAGGCAGCTGCCCTTCAACGCCGGATTTTCTCGCAATCGAATCTCCACAGAGGTGGTCACTTCATCCACCATGTCGACATCCCAAGACCTCTGGGGATACACGACCTGCCATTCGCCACTCCGAAGCTTCACTTCGATAGGGGTGCGCAGATCGTTTGTCACGGAAACCGCGGCCATGGTGTCGCTTTCGGCAGGAAGTATGCCCTCAAGGGAACCCTGAGACCTCGATGATGACCTTTACCGTAACCCTTATACAATAGACCACCTCAAAGGGACCTTTATTTAAGGGAACCCTTCTATGTAAAGCCTCAAGGGAATCCACCCGTGAGCGTCGCTTCTCGCGTTTGCGAGGGAAGCTCGGGCCTTGCACTGCGAAGGCTGCAATCAAAGGCTGCCAGATCGAGCCCAAGATATACATAACATTATGGTATACAATATACATATAATATAAGTATGTATTTATTTATTTCTGTATTTATTTGTATCATGTATATATATATATACTGCATTTTGTGATATCATCACAGTATATATCCCCCAAAACGGAAACTACATTCTTTGAACTACCTGGGGGTTCCAAGACAGAGTGTTGTAAGGGTTTGTATACCCTATGACTAACCTACTTTTTGTGCAGGGTTTGGGGCTACAAGTATGAAAGGGCAGATACATAGCATAACGTTGGGCTCTTTGGGTTCATCTGTGCTGACTGCTTCAGTAGGGCTGCCTTTACTGTTGAATGGATGGCTGAGGCTACAAGAATTTAGGCGCCCAGACCATTGGAACTCGAACAGGGATCCTTAGAAGGGAACCTTATTAACATGCATCTACAAGGGTTACCACACGTAGGGGTATTACAAGGACCTTAGGCCAGGGTTAAATATACAAGGGCTTCAGTAGTTAGCATAGGGTCGCTTTTCGCTTTAGGGGGTTCGTTAGAACATCCCGTATTACACGAAGTACCCTAAACTGCGGGAAATATCTTATGTGTGCGATTGTGGTTAATACAGGTTTTTGTCTATGGGCCGATTCCCCCCTTGAAATCCTAAACCTAAAACTCTAAGCAGGCCCTATAGCTTGGAGGTTCATGGGTAGTTATAACAAGTGGAGATATAAGTAGGGTAACTATAGTTATAACCCATATTAGGGGACTTATAACCCCACTGCCCATGAACCTCCAAGTGCTGACGACGCTCACAAACTTAAACATAAGGATGTCGTATCGAGAAGCGGCGCTTTGAGGGTTGATTGAGGGGCTTCGACTTGATTTTGGTGAGGGCCTCAAACTCCGAATGTGGGGTGCAAGGGCCGCAGGCTCCGTTAGGGTTAAGGGTTTAGGGTTTAGGGTTTAGGCTGTAGGACTGCGAGTTTGGCGACCACCAAAACCCCGTCGATACTGAAGACCGATCCTTTCTACACGGGCAGGAACGTTACAAGAGTAAGCGGGACCTGCTTGTGAACCCAAAACCCTAAACCCTAACCCTAAACCCTAAACACTCAGCCTAAACCCTAAACCCTAAACCATAAACAACGATATGGGACCTCGAAGTCTGTGCCAAAATCGAGAAACGAAGCGATCCTCAGACCCAGTTCTCCCTGAATCCAAGCCTTGGATATACGCCACATGCTGCAGCCGTGGGTTTAGGGTTTAGGGTTAAGGGTTTAGGGTTTAGGGTTTAGGGTTCATCGAAAGACAGAGGGATTTGAATTGGGCACGCCAGCTGGATTCATCACATGCCGTGGGCAATCGGCCCTTCCCACGAATTATCGTGCAAGCTCTGCAGCTTGCTCATGTACTCAAGCAGCTGCTGGGTTGTCGCAACAGGCTCGGACGAGTTCGTGCTCCTTCCTGAGCACCGCAACCTCACGCTGCTTGGCTTTAGCTTCTGCGTGCAGCCCTTGTCGGCTGAAGCGGGCAGCAGGCTTAGATTATATATTATATTATATTATTTAATAGGTTATATTCAATTGTATATTAGATTATATTATATATTAGATTATATTATATTGTATATTATATTATATTATATTATATTATATTATATTATATTATATTATATTATATGATCTTCCTCGACCTTTCTTGGCCTGCAGTGTCCAATCCCTTCACAAACATTTGGTTCCCGGTCAGGCCCCGCCAGCTGGGCACTGAACCCTAAACCCTAAACCCTAAACTGACTTCAGCGGCATCCTCCGGAGTCAGGCTCAAGGAAGGCTTTGCCCGCTTCGCTTTGGCAAGCAATCCGGCTTCCAGCAGGTGTTGCAGCATCTGCTTGCAGTCGTCGATGCTGCAAAACCCGCAGTTCATACGGGTAGTTCTCTAAATTAGGGTCCCTTTTTAGGGTCCCTTTTATAAGGGTGCCGTACTGTATTGGGGACCTAGAAAGGGACCCTAATTTAGACAACTACGCATATGCAGCATGTGACCACTTCTCCGCGGTGACATTTCTGCCCAAGCTTCTGGCCACAAACTTGCAAAGGCTGCTCAGCACTTTGCGGTGCTTCTGCGCAAGCACTAGAACCAGTAAAACTCTTCCCTTTGGCTGGTGGATGTGGCCCTCCGCATCGAAGAAACCGGCAAGATATGGCAAGATACTCCCAGCTGCATGGTCCAGGCACTGCTGAATCCTTCTGCTTGAGTGTTCGTAACTCATCCTTGAAGACCTCTCTTTGTCCGGACTTTTTTACTCCTGGCCAATGGGCAGCAAGCAAGAGCTGCCTACGTTCGGTGTGGGCATGCGGCAACAGAACCTGAGCCAGCCTCCGACACGACTGGCCACACGTGAGCCACGTCAACCCAAAACCCTGAACCTTAAACCCTAAACCTAAACCCTAAACCGTAAGCCCTAAACCCTAAACCCTAAACCCCAAACCGTAAGCCCCAACCCCCAAAGAGCATTGGCTTCCTCAAACCAACACCGACGTTTGAACGCACGATGCTCCCACCGAATGTCTCGCGAAAGAGCACCAGAACTTCGGCCTGGTCGAAAGACTGGGAGACCATCAGCTGACATCCGGAAAGATTCGGCGCAGTGGTGACGCAGCCATCCCCGTCGAAGAGGCCGGCCAAGTAAGCCAGTCTGGCTTTTGTGGGCAGATGAGACCAGTCGCGGCTTTCGGCACACGAAGGCAAGCTGCAGACTCGCCCGTGCGCCAAAATGCTCTTCAGTTTAGGCCATGGAGACTTGCTGAGCTGGGCTCGCAGGTGCTTGTTCTTCCTCCGGACTTCCCTCAACGTGTCAGAGGAGGCGGTGGCCAAGCTGCAGCATGTCTCTTTCAGAGCTGGCCCTGCCCAGGCTACCAGTACCAAGTACCAATAGCACTCCCTTTCCAGAGGCCTGGGCACCTTGCCTTCCTCACATGCGGCAGCTGTGGCAAAGGACCCTGGCGAGTTGGAGACCCCATGAGCCCTGTTGCTGAGGTAGTGCTACTGGAGCCGCGAAGTAGAGACAGCTGCCATGCGGAGCGGAGATTCCAAAGTTTCAAAGTTGGTTTTTTATGGTGGTTTGCAGCTTTTGCATCCCTTTCACGCAACTTGGCTTCGGATTCCCTGCCTAGCGGTTTTATGTGTGCACCGGACCACTGCTATTGCCCCTGAGGGTTTGGTGTCAGGTGTTCATGTCAGCCCTAAACCCAACCTGCCCAAAGAGCCCAATACCCCTTAATTAAGGAATATACCTTAAACTATAGGGGCCTTAATATTATGAGATAAAACATATTCCTTAATTCCCCTAAACCCTAAACCCAAAGCCCCTTATAGATCCCTTTAAGGAGCCCTTTTAATATTATGATTTAAGGTATATTCTTTAGTTAAGGGGTATTGGGCTCTCTGGGTCTCTTGGCCGCCAATAAACGGAGCCCTGACCTGAGGAGGCTAAAGGTTGTTGTTTTGGGGTTTAGGGTTTAGGGTTTAGGATTCAGGGTTTAGGGTGGAGACTAAAGGGGTTTAGGATTTACTTGGATGTTCATGGGTAGTTATAAGTGGGGTTATACGTCCCCTCATATGGGTTATAACTATAGTTACTCTACTTATGACTCCACTAAGAACTACACATGAACCTCCAAGTAAGGTTTGGGATTTAAGGTTTCCGGCTGGAAGTTGGGGGCTTGAGGTTTACATAGGCCCTAAAGTAGTTCCTTTTTGGGGTTACCTCATAGGATTCTATATATGAACCCCAAAAAGGCTTGCGCTTCGCAGTTGTGGTGTGTCGGGCAAGTAGGGCGTTCCTGGACTTCTTCCACTAGACGGGGCGAAAGGTATATGGATTTAGGGTTTAGGGTTTAGGGTTTAGGGTTTAGGGTTTAGGGTGTCTCGAGATTGATGACGACAGCAGGCATAAGGCTTCAGGGTTTAGGGTTTAGGGTTTGGGGTTCAGGGTCTAGGGTTTAGGGTTTAGGGCTTACGGTTTAGGGTTTAGGGTTTAGGATCCAAAGGGTCGAACACCAAAAAAGTTACCCTGCCACTATGTGGACTAAACAGGGACTTTTCCTGCGGTATGGATCGCTTAAAGGGTCTGCGGGATCTTGGACTCGCAACACTTGGTGCCGTAGTGCGCTCAGTATCTACTTGAAGCTTCATGGCTGGTTATGCGTGGGGTCATAAGTAGGGAAACTAGAAGTACAACCCATATTGGGGTCTCACAACCTATAGCCACCCATGAACCTCCAAGTAGCATCCCGGAAAGCCCTGAGCCACAGAATCCATAATGCCTGCAGACCCAGAATCTTGAACACTCTGAACCCCAGAACCCTAAGCCACTTCGGCTTCAGCGCCTTGTTGCTTCGGGTTTAAGGCTTTGGGTTTGGGGGTTAGGAGCCTAGGCAACTATGTGTGTTGAGGAATCAGGGGATCAGGGGAGCTACTCAGTTTGGGGTAAGTGTTTAGGGTTTTAGGGTAATAAGGGTTCAATAAGGGTTTAGGGTTGTAAGGGTTCTATAAGGGTCTAGCTAGGGTTATAAGGGTTCTATAAGTGTTTAGGGTTATAAGGGTTCAATAAGGGTTTAGGGTCATAAGGGTTCTGTAAGTGTTTAGGGTTTAGGGTTATAAGGGTTCTATAAGGGTTTAGGGTTATAAGAATTCTACAACTTCCCCCCCATCCGCACTGAGGATGTCACGTAATGCCGTGCATGAAACGCATCGGTGTAGACCTCCTGGTCGTCCTCTTTACAGAGGCCTATTGGGTTGCCCTAAACCCTAAACCCTAAACCCTAAACCCTAAACCCTAAACCCTAAACCCTAAACCCTAAACCCTAAAGTTTAGGAGTTCTCAGAGGACTAATCGTGTTCATCTCCGACCACAAATAAGGTACTTAGAAGCCCGACTTGTAGCTACCCCGGAACCTTCAAGAAGGGCTTGCCGAGAAGATGAGAATCTCATTTTGGGTTGTGCTATAGTAGACTATGAGTATTTCGGAGTCTCAGACAATGCATATGTCAGCAGATCGAGTTTACCAGTGAGTAACCCGTGTCCAAAATATGAATGGCGACTATGGGCACTGGGACATCTAGGCAGAGCGAAGGCGTCATCAGCTCTGGGGTTCGCAGCAAACTTCTAAATCTCTTCTTGGACGCTTTTATATGGTTTAGGGTTTAGCGTCCAGGGTTCGGGGTTGCGATGTTTGCAGGGTCTTTTTGCGCAGGTGTTAAACCTAACTAATCACAAGATTAAAAACAACCAAACATGTGGTCGAAATGCTACAATAGCAACACTAGCAATAATAGTAAGCCCTAAACCATGACTTTGCTGTGCACGCGCGCGCGCGCGTGTGCAAAAGGAAGCCTCCCAAAGAATCCTGGAAGACGCCCTGAGTCAGAGAGCCCCAATACCTCTGAATTCAGGAATATACTTTAAATAATATTCAGGCCCCTATGCCCCTCTAAGTTAAGGTATATTCCTCTTAAGTCTCTAGGTTCACGTGATATCGAGCATGGAATTTAGTAAGTAAGGTTATAAGTATCTAAATTGGTGATATAAGTATGTATAAATGTAGTTGCCTCATGAATAACCCTAGTTACCACGTTCCACGATCCGACAACCTAAATCCCCTCCTCCCATCGAAAGCCCGTCGAATCCAGGCCCAGCTTTTCGCCCGAGTCGTCGGCCGCGATGGGCTGGACCACGCCTGCTCTGTGGGCTTCGTCAATGCAACCTTAAGGATTTCTCTGACTCTTTTCTTGGGAGGAATTATGGGGGTTATACGTAAGGTAATTGTATTTATAACCCGACTTAGGGGACGTATAGCCCTACTTTAGAACTACCCATAAACCTTCAAGTAGCCTTGAACTCTAAACCCTACTTGGAGGTTCATGGGTAGTTATAAGTAGGGTTATAAGTCCCCGAATATGGGTTATAACTATAGTTACCCTACTTATAAACCCACTTATAACTACCTATGAACCTCCAAGTAGTAGGCCTAAACTGAAAGGGTTCTATAGTGTTTGAGAGTTCCTTCAGGGACCTGGGAAGGGCTTCCAAGAGTTGTTCACGGGCTTTGGTTGTGTTTAGCTACCTCCATTCCGGTTTAGGGTTTAGGGTTTAGGGTTTAGGTTTAAGGGTTTAGGGCCCTGTTTAGAGCGCTACATGCTAGGGCTAGAGTTCCTGTTTGAGTATGGAAGAGATCCTGCTGTCAACCGCGACCCGACCACCACGGGTATCACCGGAGTACAAGCATTGCAGGTATTGCTGTTCGGGATGACTGACAACACCTGTCGCTACGACTGCGTGTCTTGATTGCAATGCCGGGATCAAAAGCTGGGTGATGAGGTGGAGCTCGGGGCTCGGGTTTGGGCTGGTGTGAAGCTTCCACCTTGAACGGCAATATCATTGTCACTATGGTAGCCCTTACATGTCTGAACCCGAAACCATAAATGGCTCTAAACCCTAAACCCTAAACCCTAAACCCTAAACCCTAAACCCTAAACCCTAAACCCTAAACCCTAAACCCTAAACCCTGCAACTGTTGGCTTCGGGGATGCTGTGGGCACGGTTTTGGTCATTTTCTGACAAACTCTCCCATCTCGCAGACGCTGCGCGCTTGTGACATGATCTCCTTTATAAAATCGAAGTACATGGGGCAGTTCTTTAGATTAGGGTCCCGTTTAGGATCCCTTTTTATAAGGGTGCCGTACTATTTTGGGGACTTGAAGGGACTCGAATTTTGAGAACTACACGCCTGCACGACCCTAAACCCTAAACCCTAAACCCCAAACCCTAAACCCTAAACCCTAAGGGTTTAGGGTTTCCGGCCACCTCCGCTGCGTGGATCCTCGCAGCAAAAGAGCTGATCCTGGTTTTTTAGACTCTGCAGCTTCGGGCTTCGGATTGAGGGTTCAGGGTCTTTAGGGTACTGTAGGGATCCTCGGCTTCCTTTAAAGGGTACTATAGGGTTTAGGGGTTTAGGGGTTTAGGGGGTCAGGGGTTCAAGTTTAGGGGTTTAGGGTTTAGGAGGTTTAGGGGGTTTAGGGGTGTAGGTGTTTCAGGGTCTTTAGGGGCTCCTTTTAGGGGATCTAGAGGGGCTCTTTTAAGGGCTCCTTTAGCTTAGGGTTTGGGCTTTAGGCCTTCGGGTTGAGGGTTCAGGGTCTTTAGGGGTTCCTTTAAGGGATCTAGAGGGGCTCGTTTAAGGGCTCCTTTAGCTTAGGGTTTAGGCTTTAGGCCTTCGGGTTGAGGTTGCATTGCAGCATGTTTGTAAGGCACGGATCCGCTCAACGCAGCGTATTGAAACTCGGCCAGGCACGGCGCAGAGACTGCCTGCAAGACCCCAACCCTAAACCCTAAACCCTAAACCCTAAATCCCTAAACCCTAAACCCTAAACCCTAAACCCTGAAACTGATTCAAGAAAACACCTATATTGCAGAGGGTGCCTTTCATATGCCTTAAGGTACAGTTTAGGGTTTAGGGTTTAGGGTCTAGGGCTTAGGGTTTAGGGTTTGTCTTCAAGAAGATAATGACCTGTGCAGGTAGTAAAAGTCCGAAGGTCTCGTTGAAAACAAACCGACTCTTTGCTTTGGGGTTTTGGTCTTAGGTCAGGAAAGCAAGGACTCTGGGTGGATGTGCACATCAGTTCTTACATGCTGGTCTAAGTACAGCCGAACGACACCCTAAACTTTGCTTTAAACCCTAAAGTAAACAAATACCACGGACTTCAACGGTCCCCCGCCGAAAAACCTAAAGCCATATGGCCTAAACCCTACACCCAACAAGCCAAGGCTAGGAGATTAGAAAAAATCATAGTGTAGGCGAGAGTATACTGCAGTATGTGACCGTATATTGTAGCACCATAGTCACATACCATACTACACACATACTAAAACTATAGACGCAGGGGTTTGCACCTGCAGAGCTTGGAGTCCGTCTTGCATGCGTCGGCTCTTGATGGCACCCCTGAACCCTAAAGCCTAAGTCCTGACCCTCAGCCCTCACCTCCTAAACCCTCAACCCTAAACCCTAGACTAGACACGAAACCCCTCACCCTTAAACCCTAAACCCTAAACCCCTCAACCCTAAACCCCTAAACCCTAAACCCTAAACCCTAAACCCTAAACCCTAAACCCTTAAACCTGAACTCGATGGTGCCGAGTCCTCGAAGTAGTCGCCCAGGAAGGCTCCGAGCCTGCTTTCACCGCTCAGGGCCGGGCTTCGGAGACTGGGGAATTCCATTTAGGGTTTCGGGTTTAGGGTTTAGGGTTTAGGGTTTAGGGTTTAGGGTTTAGGGTTTAGGGGTTTAGGGCTTAGGGTTTTAAGGTAAAGGGTTTAGGGTTTCGGGTTTAAGGTGGGTTTAGGGT
>CAJNDV010022825.1:43814-62418 GCA_905221635.1 Symbiodinium sp. CCMP2456
GTTTAGAGTTTAGGGTCTTAGGGTCTAGGATATAGGGCTTGGGCTAAGGGTTTGCTGCGGTTGAGTTCGGGTGAAGCCGAGGCCTCTGGCCGACAGCCGTTTAGGCTTCCGCCGACCCAGAACTGAACAGTTTAGGGTTTAGGGTTTAGGTAGTTGAAAGATGTAGAGCACATAGCCAGGTTACCCCACACTATTTACATGACATGAAAGTTCGTGGGACTTAGCATTCAAAGTTACAAGGGATCAGTCTATTCTCGTCACTGTTGGAAGGCCAGATTGAGGGGCTTATGGAAGGTTCTTGGNNCGGGGGACTTAGTAAATGGTTATTTCATAGACTTATAAGTACTATAACCCCAGTTAAGGTCCCTTTCAGGGTACGTACTTATAAGTCTACTTATGACCTACTTACTAAGTCTCCCGACCCTCCAAGTAATCTTACTGCCTTACTTGGAGGTTCATGGGTGGTTATAAGTGGGGTTAAAAGTAGGGTAAGTATAGTTATAACCCATATTAGGGAACTTATAACCCTACTTACAACTACGCATGAACTTCCAAGTACTCGCGGAGTCCCATGGAATGGTGGTCGAATTCTCGCACGCCACAACCCATGAGTTTCCACGTACAAATTTTTACTCTGCCCAGCCGGACACCGTTTGCACAAATGAGCACAAGCAAACTCCTCGCAAAAATCTCTGCATCAGAACTCTGACCCTGCTCCACTCGCCCCTGAACCACAGATGTCCCAAGCCCTGAACCTACAACCCTCCATTGCAAACCCCCCCTTGAACCCCAAACCAGGCTACACGAAAGAAGGGCTACCCGAAAATGGAGTACTTACGTTGAACCCTAAAACCTATCCATCTACTGCAAGCCCTTAACCCACCTATAATCCTAAACCCTGAAACCTATACACCTATGGTACCCTTTTAATTGACCCCTTTTATAGGACCCTAAACCCTAAACCCTAAACCCTAAACCCTAAACCGTAACCCTAAATCCTAAACCCTAAACTGTTCGAGTTCCTTTAAAGCAGCCCTAGCATGTTCAGAAGTCCCAAAGTATCAAGGCCCCGACTGTGGGCACATCGTCGTGGATGACGTGGCCATCGTGCGTGGCCCCGAGGTACTTCCTGTGAACGGCAGCTTTCGGGTTTAGGGTTCAGGGGGTTCCTTTAAAGGAGCTATAAGGGTTCCTACAATTCTCTAAGGATTTAGGGGTTCCTTTAAAGGATTTAGAAGGGTTCCTATAATTCTCTAAGGAGTTACAGGCGCTTTTTTTAAAGGAGCTATACGGGTTCCTATAATTCTCTAAGAGCTGGGCAAGGGTTCAAGGTTTCGGGCTTGGGATGTTGGGGGCCTGGGGTCCACGCTTTAGGGGTTTAGGGTTTAGGGTTTAGGGTTTAGGGTTTAGGGTTTAGGGTTTAGGGTTTAGGGGTTAGAGTCGGGGGGTTTGGGGTTCGGTTCAGCACAGATTTCTGAAAGCGAAGCTTCGCCAGAAGACCCAGAAGCGACCAGCATTCTATACCCTACGCTACACTCTCCGAGCGCCGAGAGCACGAGCCCGCAAAGAACCAACAAATGATCCCTGCCAACCCAACATACGGTGGTTTAGGGTTTCGGGTTCCCAGCACTGTCAGAAGCAGGCGGACGGTTAAGCGTCGTTGCAATCTCGGATTAGCAGCTTAAGAGGGTCTGTGACCCGCCAGGTTGCAGACCAGATATGCCGGTTTAGGGTTTGGGGTTCAGGGTTTGTTGCAAGAGCAACTGGCAGTTGCAATGAAATCTTCAAACCTTTCAACTTGCGAAACCTTAGCAATTGCTGCCAGGTTCCGGGCTTCGAAGGTCATGCGCCGCACTAGTAAACACACACATGACATGGGCAGATCTCTGATTGTGACTTCAAACCAGCAAACCCACACTGCACCCGTGCACCTGCTGTGAAAACCGCGGACACGAAAGGCTCCGGGGTGATGCCGCGCTATATTCCAACGCCACGCCCTGGTGAACGAGCCCGTCTGCTGGGTAGAAGACCGATGATCTACTTGTTGTGTGCACAGAATCAAAAGCAACCGAGATGAACGGGTATAGACCAGCAGCACATGCCTGTGTAGTACACACATGCACGCCTGCATGTGAAACCAGAACAAGTCGGCTTCCGTGTGTGTATTTGTTTTACACGCATACATGCATACACACATAAATCCACTGACAACAAACAAATTATACAATAAACCTACCGCTCGCAATGTAAACATACATCTGTAGCAAGCTGCACATCAGTATGTGTATTCGTGGCCGTACACATAACATATATATATATATATGTGTGTATATATATATATATGCATGTATGTAGGTATGTAAACATGTTTGCCGGGCAGAACTGTATCCAGACAGACATGCTACTGGGTCACAGGGGTGAAGAAAGAAGACGCAAACACGAGTATACACAGATTCACATGTACATACGACTGCATTACATATGAACCCTTGGCCCTAGTGTGTCTTGCTCATGTCTTTTAGGGCTCTGACTATGCAAACACCTGCCAAGCTGGCCGTGTGCCCATCAATCAACCCATTCGTCCATCGTTCCTTCCATCCTTACGTCCATGTGTCGAACGATCCGTCTGTCTATAAGTTCGTTGTGTTTACGATACACGGCATTCATGCATGTCGGTACTAGCATTCCGCTCACTTGCGTCGGAAGGTAGAAAATGAAACAGCGACTGCCCATCCCTCATCACGAAACTCGATTGAAAATCGAAACTCTAAAACCCTAACAGCTGATTCCCTCACCCTGAGCCGTGTTGAACCCCTCTGATTCTTTTCGAACCCAAGACTAAACCCTAAATCCTAAACCCAAGCCGTCCTGACCACAGTGGCGGACCTCGGGCAGTTTGGGCGGTCTGCGCGCCCTTTTTGGGGTGAAGCTCGGGGTTTAGGGTGTACCCAAAGGTTCAAGCTTCAGGGCTCACTTATTGGATCGTGGGGCTATGGTCTAAGATAACATGATATAGTCTAGTATAGTATCGTGGGGCTATGGTCTAAGATAGTATGATATAGTCTAGTATAGCAAGTCATAGAAAAGTATAGCACAGTAGTCTATGATTTTCAGGTCTCAGAGTGATGCAAACGCTGCTTGCCAGAGTCAGCCAGACCTTAATGCTCGAGGGTATCACATTGACGGTTTAGGGTTTAGGGTTTAGGGTTTAGGGTTTAGGGTTTAGAGCTCGTCTAACCCTGCTGGAACAGATGCGCAGTGTCGGACAGATCGTGAATACTTTTGGAAGATGATGACCCGGACCCAAACCGTACAGGAAAGCTGACACCATGAGATATGCATACCCATGACCCGAGGCACAAGGCCCCAAGGTTTACATCCTTCAGGTCTTGAGACCCATTCTTGGAGGATGGCTCAGGGAGTAAAGCTTTGAGTCAGGTTTCTTAAGGTTCTAAGCATTCATAAGTTTAGTTACGTATACTCTGTAGGAAAGATAGTCGGTACCAAAATCAGGATTGTGACAAGCTCTAAAACAACCTATGTCATGCTATACTAAGTCATACTATACAATATATACGATACTATACTATACTTTACTCTACCATGCTCTGCAATACCATCCTATACTATACTTATTACACTACACCATAGTCTATTATACCATGTCATACTATATCATACTCTAAAACACAAAGCCGAAGCAAAAGCCACTGCTGGATATGAGAAGCGGCTTCCGGGAGCCTCTGTTGGCATTGCTGGATGACAGGGGTTCGGGGTTTGGGGTGCGGGGTTCAGGGTTTAGGGTTCAGGGTTTAGGGTTCTGGGTTTAGGGTTTAGGGTTCAGGGTTCAGGGTTCAGGGTTTAGGATTTAAGGCTTTTGAGCTGAGGGGCTAGGGTTGGGGGTTTCGGGTTTAGGGAATGGATACCGCAGGTGCACACAAGAATTGGGCCCTCGTCGACCTCAGCCCAGACCCCTCAATCATTACTCAAAACGAGCAGCCAATGCCCGGTTAGGGTCTAGAGTTACTCTAAACCCTATACTAAACCCCTAAACCCTAAACCCTAAACCCTAAACCCCTAAACCCTAAACCTGCTGATGTACCACCTCGCTGCTGGGATTCCACTCTGGATGTGAGATCATGTGCAGGTGTTCACCCGGTCGCATTTTTGTCACTTCAAGGAGATGGCTACGAAAGTCTTCTTGAGCATGTTCGAGGTTGCCAAAAGCTTTTCATGCGCAGAAGCATCAATACTGTACACCCCAGATGCTGCATGTGCTTGCAACTAAGAACAATCTTGTCGTTGTGCGCGGAGTTAAAAAAGGCAGCCGTCCAATTCGCAGCCATGGTGTGATTTCGGTCATGCCTGGACCACCCGAACTGCCAGCTGACGCAGTTCAGCAGGTTATGTGCGCCCAACCGCTGCAGACTTCGCAGCTTATGAATGGTCGGCCCAATGATGCAGAGCAACATAGAGCTGACGAGTCCAGACTCACTGGAGATGTCCAAGGTGAATCTGGAGTGGTGACAGATGTGGATAGGCAACAAGTGGAGGCTGTGGATGGTGAGGATCTACAGTCGGGCTTGTGGATACAAGAAGCTGGGACTGAGCAGGTGACTACAGAGACTACAGCTGGAGCAGTGCAGGCATCGCCGATGATGGGAGCGACGACGACACTGGATCTAGGTAGGCGATCTGCAGCCGATCAAAGCGGACCGGCCACGCTAGCTGATGACACATCTGGAGAATTTGCAACGCCTAGAGCCATGGTTTCGCCAGGGGCTCCGAATCAGGCTGCATGGTTGAATGGTGTAGAGCCACCTAGGTGGCTGCAGAGATTGAGCACGTTTCTGAGTGTTCCCAGCCCGGGAGCTTATCATGCGGATGTGCAACCAAGCCCTTTGCCGGGGCCCTCGCCGCCATATACACCACCGCCGGGTGGGCGACCATTTCGGTTATGTTCACCTGTGAGGCCAAGGGCAATACCATCGGCGCCTACTCCACCTTCCTCGTCGAGTGTGCCGGCAGAAGCAATACAAGCAGAGGTACAAAGGCAGCTTGGTGGGATTATGGCTCAGTTACGTGATTATGGGGAAAAGAACAACAGACTACAGGCGGAATTGGACGATGCAAATGAAAGACTGAGAATGACGAACAGCAGTGCCAGGTTCCGCAGCGAAGACAATCTATCCCCTCCTCGACTACTAGGTGATCTTGCAGAAGGTCCTCTGGGTCCTGGAAGGCTAGAAGGCTCGATACCTCTTCAAGGAGATCCCCATGAGCATTATCAAAGTGCTAGAGTACTAGGGGGTGCTCCTTCAGCAGTACCTAAGAACTTACAGCAGCCTCAAGCTGATGGATTACCTGTAGGTGCTCCGCTACCACATGGTCCAGGTACTCTTCAAGGTGACGACCGAGGAAGTCGACCTGTACCAGAAGGCACTGGAGCAGCACCTGCTAAAACAGAGCCTACGCCCTCTATGGGAACCCCAGGGTTACTTCGTGCATGGTGGGGATCGAGACCTAGGGACCCAAGTCCACCTCAGAGAGCAGCGCAAGATGGTTCAGGATCGCCGGTTTTGGACGCTCTAGCGCGAGGGGTACAGCAACTACAAGAACTACAAGCTCAGGCTTTGTCTAAAGCTTCGATATCAACCGTGGTGGAGACAGTGAAGCCAGGAACGGTATCACTTACTTCGCTACCTGACGTTAGAGACACGGTTGATGCTGCTCTCTCGTTTCAGGACTGGCTAGAAGTTTCCTATGTGGCGATGTGTGACATCAGCGAAGGCAGTGCGGCGTGGTGGTCAGGCGTCATGGAAATGGTTGAGGAGGTTTACGCTAGATGGTTGACAGCCTCGCCTTTAGAGAAACTGTCTATAGAGCCCAGAGACTCAGACAAGTGGTGCAATGGAAAGTGGACAAGGGTGAACGCTAGGGCGTCATCGATGCTGCTTACCGCAATGCCGCTTGAGCTTAGAAGTGAGATGGTTTCGAGAAGATTCACCAACGACTGCGTGAAGCTGATGTTCAGGTTATTTACGGCGTACCAACCAGGAGGCTCTGCAGAAAGGTATGATGTTCTTCGTCGCCTTCAAGCTCCTTCCGACTTCACGGGGGGAGACTCCTTGGAGCAAGTCCTGAGGACGGTGCGGTCGCGGCCGCGGTGGCTTGAGAGATGCAAGGCGGTCCAGATGATACCTCCAGATGCGTCGGTTCTTTCCCGGGGATTGCTGGCGCTAACGACTAAGCATATAGAGTCGTCAACGGATGCAAGCTTCAGGACTTCGATGTTGAGGGCATCCTTGAGGTTGGACGGAAGGCCTACCCTGGAGCAAGTACAAGCCTATCAACGTCATCTACAAGCGGAGCTGGAAGTGATGTCGCTTAGTACAACTAAGCCTACTATCAACCCGGCGGCCAAGGTACAAGCAGTGGAAACCACGCTCCAGCCGAAGGCGAAGGACGCAGGCCAGAGGAGTACCAGTGGTGACTTGTGCAGATACTTCGCAAAAGCATCAGGATGCCGTCGAGGAGATAAGTGCAACTACTCGCACTCTATGGCGTCGCTGGACAAGGAGCTGAGAGCGAAGAAGTGCCTCAAGTGTGGTGCTGAATCGCACAGGCAGAAAGACTGCCCGGTGGGCAGACCACCACCAAAGGCGCCGACGAGTCAACAAGGACGAGATCCCAAGGACGGTAAAGGCCTACGAGGACGAGGTGAGCAGAATCCTGGTTCGACACAAGGCACGACAGCGACGGTGGCAGCGGCATCTGCGCTGGGGGATCCGGTTTCAGGAACTCCTTGGACTTTGGAAGCTCTTGTTCAGGCCGCGCAGCAGGTGGTACAAGTGCAAGCAGAGCCACAAGGGGAGAGTTCTCCAGAGAAGATTAGGCCGGAAGTCAAGAAGATCGTCTTGAAGGACATCAAGGTCTGCTCAGCAAAGGGATCGGCTACAGCCCTTGTGGACAGTGGGGCAACACATAGCTTAAGGACAGCGAAATCCATGGAGGAGTGGTCTGGTGCAGAGTTGATCACTGTACAGCTTGCAGGGAGCCACTTCTTGACGATGAGGATAACGAAAGCAGGTACACTGCTGATGCCTCCATCCAAGGACAATGGTGGTACTACCCAGAAGCCAGGGCAAACGATTGTGCCGATGGGGCAGCTGATTCAAGTCCTGGGTTACAGTATGTTCTGGAGCCCTACAGAGTGCTACCTCGAAGATTGCAATGGTCACAGAACCCCGCTGCAAACAGATGGAGGTTGTCCACAGGTGTGCGAGCTGGAAGCGCTAACCCTGATTGCGCGCCTCGAGGATCGTAAGCTGGAGGAGCTGAAGAACGCCACCTTGACAACCAAGGACAAAGTCCAAATGTCGCTATAGCTATGGAGCGAACATGGGATGTTTTCCTTCTGGACTACGTGTCGACTGGAGCGTTTGAGTCCGGTCTTCGAGCGGTCCGAGATGCTCCGTTTTTCAGAGATGTACCTGGAGAGTGTGTGTCCAATATGATACCAGCGGAGGGCTTATGGTCAGGTTGGCAAATCATGAAGCAGCTGGGCTATTTCACCAGAGCCCAAAGGCGGAGGATTTTGAGTGCAAAGCGGTGGGTGGTCCATTTGTTTGCGGGCAAGGAGGGCCACTACGAGATCATGAAGCTTGACCAGGGCGATACCGTTGTGATCGAGCTTGATATTGCAAGGTGCCAAGGAATGGATTTGTTCCGCTCTGAGACTTGGCGGATGCTAATGTGGGGTGCAAAGGAAGGGAAGATCGATGCCATCATTGGCGGTCCTCCTGATCGAGCTCATCAGCGGGCTCTAGGAGGAAGCAGAGATGTCCGATCCATCGCCTTGGTGTCAAGAATGATATGGCTACATTGCGGCTACATGTAATGGCACAGGTGGGTCGAGAAGTTAACGGGGGAGTCCACAACCATAATCGAGAGGTCGCGTTTATGATAGAGTACCCCGAGGGCATCACACAGGAGCAGCGTCGAGCACGGGCAGCTGAGGTTCAAATCGCCGAGGATGCAAGTAGAAGTCCTACAGATCACGGAAGAGTGGCGTCGTGGGAGGAGTCTAGGCGATTGTGGGCCACAGTTCAGAAATATCGCCTGGAGCAGTACGAGGGCGTGGCTACTCTGGATGGTGCAGTGAGCTTTTGGGATACTAGGTTATGGCGGTCCTACCAGCGACGAGAAGGTTTACGGACAGTCTCCTTTGATCAAGGTGCAACTGGAGGATCGGCGCGAACAAGGACTACACTAGGAACAAATGTGAGTGGATTGGTCGCCTTGAACAATTTGAGGATCGATGATGACGACCCCTTACCAGAGAGCCGGGACGGTGATGATGTGTGGTCACCTGGACTGGTCAATGCTGTGGTGGTCGCCCTAAGTTTTTGGGATCGCGATCCTCGCCCTGCTCTTCAACTACCTCATCTGCAAGCACTAACAGCGGAGCAGTGGAAAACTCACGTCAACAGTAATCATGCAGTCTATCACAAAGACTGTGCCACTTGTGTAACAGCGAGAGGCACCGGGAGGCAGCACCGTCGTGTCCATCATCCAAATGCTTATGTGTTGACGGCGGATGTTGCAGGACCAATATCGCCAGGTCTTGACCCAACCTCGAAAGGGGCTACTGGCCGAAATATCAAGTACCTCCTCATCGCGAAGTACGTTGTACCAAAGACCTATGTGACTTTGTTCTCAGGCCAGCAGCCTCCGCAAGATGATGGAATGCCAGAAGTCAAGGAGGTTGAGGAAAAGGGAACGGAGAAGGTCTCTGATGCGGCGCTGGACGAGCTCTTCGAGAACAGTGCGGGTCTGAAAAATTCGGAGGAGGTGGCTGATTTTGATGTGGAAGTTAGGACTGTGCCCAGAGAAGATGATTCAGGACTGGTGGAGGAAGATGACAATGAGTATGAGCCGTCAGTCTATGACGATGATGAGGATAAGGATGTGGATGGTGAGCACCCAATGCAGAACACAGTGATGGCTGAGGGGGACTGCGAGGCTCCGGAGATGACCTACCTCACGTTTGCCACAGGGCTGCCCAACAATCAGGCCGCTACAGTAAAGAAGGGACTTCAGGATGTCGTCCTCTACCTACAAAGGCATGGGTTCCCCATTTTTCAATTCCACGCAGACAAGGGCGAGTTTTACAACCATCGACTTCGTGGATGGCTACGTGATCAAGGGATTTATGGAACGTGGTCCGAGCCGGGTGTTCCACAGAGCAATGGACATGCCGAGTCAACAGTCAAGTGGGTGAAGGACTCAATCCGCACCTACCTTAAGAGCGCGTCCCTACCAACCAAGCTGTGGCCTACAGCGGCGGAAGCTGCATGCGCAATGCAGCGCTCACGAGTCCTGGGATGGAAGAGCTACCTAGCCGCGCCCTATGGCTCAGTTGTTCATCTGCGAAGGAAGCCATTCGATAAGTATGGACCGCTAAAGCGGGAGCAGACCTTGGAGTCGAAATGGCATAGCGGACGGTACGTTGGTCTTAGTACGATACTTCAACGGGGCCATCTGGTCTACATCCCGGAGGAGGGTGAAGAGAAGGAGAAGTTCTTCCACACGCTACATGTCCGACCTAACTTGGTGGATCCTGGGAGACCCGACGTTGAGCTACAAGCAGACGAAGTGCCAAGGCCCAGACGTCGGGTGGTGGGAAAGAAGGATGCCGCGGAGGTGGAAATGAAAGCCTTAAAGAAGGTCCCGGAGGAGATACGTGACATGGCCACAACCGAGGCCGAGCTTCTACTTCGTGACTGGGATTATGACCAGGCGTGCGCTTTGGTGAGGCGGTTGGCTGGGAATAAGTTCTTCGATGACAAGAAGTTTGGAGTATATCGTCATGGAGGAGCAGTGGGATAGTTAACCGGGATTCTAGAATACCCGGCATTGACAAAGTTACTGACAAGGATCATCGTTGAGGTGGTTCCAGATGCTTCCTTTACCTCAGTGTTGGTGTCGTGCAATACTCCAAGGGGAATTCACAAGGATATCAACAATGACTATAACACGAAGAACTATGTAATTCCACTATGTGTTCCGAGTCGTGGCGGTGATCTGTGGGTAGAGCTTTGTGAGGGTGATGTTGTCCAAGGCCAGATTGAGCAGCGGTGTGCAAATGGTAAGCACCTGTATGGGCAGCGTCGTTCCCTAGGTCATGGAGAAGGTCTGGAGTTTTGTCCAAGACGTTACCATGAAGTTATGGAATGGGAAGGGGATCGTGTAGTCATGATCGCATATACGCCAGACTGCCTGGGGAAGTTGTCCCAGGATGACATCAATGCCCTACATGAATATCACTTTCCAGTACCTCTTTCTCAGCTTCCCGAGTTCTATGGCGACCTGAAGACAGAGCGACCACATCCCATGATTAACTCGGTGCAGAATGACCGTATAGATGATCACGCTGCTCTACTACATGACGGAGAAGGATGGACGATGTATCTGGACTTAAATCCTGGACTGGTCAAAATAGCAGATGACTTAGAGCCAGCTGTGGTTCCAAAACTTCAGAAGGCAGAAGTGGGTTACACCAGGAACATTGAGCAGGTTTTGGAGAAGCTCACTAGCCCACTGGAAGTGGTTCACAACGTGAGTCCGGATGAAGTAATGTCCAATTTGGAAGCGTGGAGGGCGGCAATCATCAAAGAGGTGAAGGGCATAGAGGTAGCAATTGAGCGACTTCTACCAGGGTCAGATACAAGGGAGCAATGGGTGAATACACCTGGTGTTCAGAGACTACCGATGAAGTTTGTCTTTACGGTGAAGCCACATGATGGAGCAGTACAAGATGACAGGGCCACATGGTACAAAAGAAAGGCTCGTCTGGTGATTTGTGGAAACATGGCTAGGGCAGAAGATACGTCCTTATATGCAGAAACAGCTCCAGCAGAAGCAGCACGGACGGCCCTTACAATCGCCAGTCGTAATCACTGGCTCGTTGCTATACTTGATGTGGTGGCGGCGTTCTTGAAGACACCATTGGGACGTCAGTCTTCGGATCCAGTTGTGATTGCGCAGCCGCCCAGACTCCTAGAAACACTGGGGCTTGTGGAGCGGTTTGAATTATGGGCCTTAGTGAGGGCTCTCTATGGACTTAGAGAGGCACCGAGGCTGTGGACTAACTATCGAGATGCCACAATGCAGACTATGTCAGCACCACGAGGTTTGAAATGGAAGCAGGGTCGCGCTATCACTTCTTGGTGGACGCTGCGAGATCGAGATGGTGCAGTACAAGCCATAGTGGTGGTGTATGTGGACGATTTCCTTTTATGTGGACCTCGTGAGCTGGTGTTAGAACTTACGGCTATCATACAGGACGTTTGGGACACATCTGAGTTGACGGTGCTCGGGCCTACAACGGCGGTGCGTTTTCTTGGGATGGAGCTCCATCGTGAAACAGAGACAAAGGATGAAATTACAATCCATCAACAAGGATTTATTCAGGAGTTGGTGAGGACACATGGCATTAAGAGCACCAGTATGAGTCGTGTGCCAATCACCAAAGATCTGGCAGCAATCCTGGACCAAGAGGAGGACATCAAAGAAGGAGCGATTAAGGACGCACAGCAACTTACAGGTGAAGTGTTGTGGGTGGCGCAGCGTACAAGGCCAGACCTGGCTTATACAACATCAATGATGGCGAGTATGTGTACCCGAGTCCCGTCCCAAGCAGTACAAACTGGGATTAAGGCGATTGGCTATCTCTTCAAGACTATCCACTACGGCCTGAAGGTGCGTTGGTTAGACACAGGGCTGGTGATGTACTGTGATGCGGCCTATGCGCCACAGGGTGGAAGATCGCATGGAGGATGGGTCGTAACATATGGGGGAGTTCCAATTGTTTGGAGAAGTGGGAGACAGCAGATGATTACGTTGTCGACAGCAGAAGCTGAGTTGCTTTCTATGATAGATGGCGCTATCGCAACGAAGGGGGTGGAAGCTCTCTTATTGGACATCGGCGAGGTGGTGGAAGGTAAGGAGATCGCCTCAGACAGCATGGCAGCTCTGAGTATATCCTCGGGATCCAGCTCGTGGAGAATGCGACACCTAAGGATAAAGGCAGGATGGCTACAAGAACAAATCAGCCACGGGCTGATGACAGCGCGACATTGTCCAGGAGAAGTACAACCAGCAGATCTCCTCACTAAGGCTCTCAGCTACGCTCGGATGACATCATTGTTGTCTTTGTGGGGAGTTGGAGGTGATGATCGGGGTCCTGCTCCTGCAGTTGCCGTGACTAATGGCATCTCTAAGATGACTGTTGCTTTGGTGTGCTGCTTGTTGATTGTGTCTGCGCAAGCTACAGAGGAGGCTAGCTCGTCAACTACGCGAGGATCGGGGATCCAAGTTGATGGTGACCTGGTCGGAATGCTGATGCTGGTTCTCATGGGACTGGGAGCTTTACTGGTCTGGGAAGCCTTAAAGTGGCTTGGCGACGAAATCTACCACGAGTACACGCCTGGCGCAAGTCAGAGAAAGCTGAAGAAGCTACGAAAGTTGCAAGCGGCTACGACAGAAGCCATTGAGAGAGAGCTTGAAAGGATCAGTGCACAGAGCGAGGGGGCAGCTCCTCAAGGTGAGCAGCGGACGTCGACTACGAGAGCAGCGTCTTCTTCTACACCGTCGACTACGAGAGCAGCGTCTTCCTCTACTCCGTCGGCGACTTTGCGTCTACGGGCTACCTCGCGACCAGAGGATAGGGAGTCAAGACGTGTCGGTGAGCCGGCCAGCAGTGATGGAGACCAGCTTTTTCAGAGCACGCCGTGGACTGCGGAGCCTACGTTACTGCCGACACCTACCCATACACCTACAAGGGACATTCCGCGGACTCCAAGCCCGAGGACACAGTCAACAAGGCCTGTGCAGGAAATGAGACAGTCAGGAAGAAGCTCAGTGGTTCTTTGGGATGAACTGGTGCGGGTGAGCGAGGACGTATGTAAACTAATGACCTGCGAGTGTCTAAAAGAAGGACTTCGCTCAGAGGGCTTACCTGTGTCAGGGCTAAAGGATGATCAAGTTCATCGTCTTGGTGGTCGTCTTGCTGAACTAGCGAGAAGCGATGATGGACCGACAATAAAACAGCTACGTTATGTATTGTGGCTGTGACGGGAAAAGGATCTGACAGGGAGGCATACTCTGCACTACTATGAGGTCTGCAATCGAGTTCGAGTGTCTTCTTTCATAGCTCAATGGTCGAGGCGCTGATCAGACAGTGTCTAGCGACAAGTCTGAGGAGGAGTGCTGATGTACCACCTCGCTGCTGGGATTCCACTCTGGTTGTGAGATCATGTGCAGGTGTTCACCCGGTCGCATTTTTGTCACTTCAAGGAGATGGCTACGAAAGTCTTCTTGAGCATGTTCGAGGTTGCCAAAAGCTTTTCATGCGCAGAAGCATCAATACTGTACACCCCAGATGCTGCATGTGCTTGCAACTAAGAACAATCTTGTCGTTGTGCGCGGAGTTAAAAAGGCAGCCGTCCAATTCGCAGCCATGGTGTGATTTCGGTCATGCCTGGACCACCCGAACTGCCAGCTGACGCAGTTCAGCAAAACCCTAAACCCTAAACCCTAAACCTAAACCCTAAACCCTAAACCCCAAATGGCGCCTCCGTCCTCGCCGCGCAGCTCGCACGCTACGCCGAGGCTGGGAGAGACATGCAGGCACCTTGCGGGCAAACATGGGGCTTAGGCGGCAAGGTTAACGTTTAGGGTCTAGGGTTTAGGGTTTAGGGATATAAGTACCTGAAGTGGGGCCATCAGTACATACGGGTTTAGGGTTTAGGGTTTGAGGCTGAAGGTTTAGGGTAGGGCGGGTTACAACTATGTACCATTAGAGTATCACCCCAGTAACACCTTGGGAGCATGAGCGGAACCTTCGAAAGCATTCGGGCGTGAGGTCGCCGAATGAGTGGCAGCTCCAAAATCTGTGGCATGGAAGTTAAGGTTTACAGAGTTCCTTGGGTTCATAACAGGGTTTAGAGTTTAGGGGTTGGGGCCTTAACCCTAAACCCTAAACCCTAAACCCTGGTATAGGGTTTAGTTCGGATTAATGACTCAGAGGCTCGGTCACAGCCGCTGCCGCGACAGCGATGGGCGCAGCTGCGCCACTCCCGCGGCTTCGCGTTGCTAGGACGGAAGACTCGAGACAGGGCCTCAGGGGCCCGAAATTGAGCTGAGGGTTTAGGATCAGGGTTTAGGGTTTAGGGTTTAGGGTTTAGGGTTTAGGGTTTAGGGTTTAGGGTTTAGGGTTGAGGGTTTGGGTTCAGGTTCTGACTTCAAATACTTTAAACTTTAACACCTTGCGGTTTATGATTTAGGGTTTAGGTTAGGGTTTTTTTTTTGAGAATTCTAGATTTCTGGGCAGACTGACCCTGTGCACAAGCAGTTTTGGAGTCACGACAATGCTGTTGAGCAACATTGCAGAGATCTTTACGGTACGATTTAGGGTTTAGGGCTTAGGCTTGCAAAGCACCGGGTGAAGAGTGCCATGTGTCGGACCGTGACTACACCCAAATCTCCAGACTGAAATTGCGCGTTCAAGGGCTGCCCAAGACCCCACTGGGTTTAATGGTAACCTTGACCTCGTGCCCGGTGCGCCTCGCACATGACCGCCACTGCAGGGCGAACATTTTGCTGCCACTGTGCCATCAGAAGCGGTTTTAGGGTTTAGATATCTGCAATCCGAGATTCGCAGTTGGTGCAGAGTCGGGAAAGAAAGGTATGGTAGGCAATGTGCTCGTGGCAAGTCTAGCTGCATATGCTGCCAATCAAGAATCAAAGGGTGCCGGCATTGTTCCAACTTAACGTTGCGTAGCCTACTCCACGCAGCTGTGCTTCAATGACGAAAGTGCTATGCCAATGAGTGATGGTCAATGCCAGTGAAACATAGCGAATGCTCAAACCGCCGAACAGAGCTGAGCAGGGGACCAGCTTCAGGTGCCGATATGCTTCGCAAGCTCCGACAATCTCCGACAACACCCGTATAACCTGAACCCTAAACCCCAAACCCGAAACCCTTGTTCTGAGAGCCCGAATGACTGGGCCATCACCGTTCCTAACAAGCTGCCAACTTTCGGTGGTGTTATGAAGCGGGTAACTGGCGAAGGCGGCGGCGCCCCTTGAATTTATAGCCCCCTGCTTGCATGGGCATGGACTCTAACTTGTTCAAAGCAAAGCCGACTCCGAATGTGGTAGGTGTACTTGTTCTGTACAACCGACACCTGCTGCAGTGACACGCGCCTCTTGTTACATGTTCCCTTCAGGCTGCAGCTTTGTGAGAAGAGTACCATATCCGGCCCGGGCCCTCTGCGGGCCTCTACGGGCCCTCTGCAGGCCTTTACGGGCCCTACGGGCTCTACGGGCCCTGCACGGGCCTCTACGGGTTCTACGGGCCTACGGGCCTACGGGTTTTATGACTGGTTGTTGTAGTACTACGATAAGCACGGACTACTATCACTAACAACTACAAGTACCTTGAAGCATATGATGCAAAAAGCCGATTGCTCCAGACCGCTTCTAAACCCACCACGTGCAGCTACTACTAATAACACTCAACTAATGCAAGTTCTCAACTGCTGCTACTCTTACGATCACGACGACGACGAGTACGAGCACTGCTACTACTGCAAGTACTGCAAGTACTACANNACCACAAAACATATAATGCATACAGCGATAGTTCAACACCACTTTTAAAGCCACCATGTGCAGCTGCTATAAGTAATATTCAAACCCGGCCCATGCATGTGTGCATGTGTATAGTTATGTGTATCTAGGTGTACATACAGACTGAAATACCGCGTGAAAGCGCATGTGTGTTTGTTTTTATATGTACCATGCATCTAAGCTCTGAGAGTCTGTGCGAGTATACATAGCGACAACAGATATGTAGATATAAATGTACATATGTATATATACTTACGTCTAATGATGTAGTACATTTAGATAATTCTTGAGCCCTCATGCATAAGTATATATATATATATACTCATGCCGGCCTAAATATCGCTACAGATGTTATATCATGATCATGTTATGTCTAAAATTACTGGAAAACTACTGATACTGTAGTGACATCTAACAGTTTTGGTAGTAGGTCAGCCTTCAGATAGGTGCATACAAATATGCGAATTCATAGGAGCCTTGGGGTTTAAAGTTTTGAAGACCGGTGTCACCCCGTTGCAGCGTTTGTGACTTTGGGGAAAAGCGCTCATTTGTTCGCGCTTTTCAAGAGACAACCGAAACTTGAAATATCAGAAAGGAATGGAAGAAACCACCAAAAAACAACCCACTAGCTGATAGGTGACAAAACTATTATGATCCAAACTGTGGGGACGATGGGGGCATCGTGATCCCTAAATGTAGCATTTCGGTCTCAATTATTAGAAATAAAGAGCTGCGCATCCGAATACTGTGAATATGTGGCTTGGTAGCAGAAGCCCAAATCTAGTGTATGATTGAATTTATCACCGGCCATGCAGCTTTGGAGTTTACACATCCTTTGGAAAGATCCAACCATCGCACTTGAAATTTATAACTGGCGGACGCACTCTCGATATAATATGTAGCTTGAAAAGCAAAATATATAAGTTATGATACTTCAATGACATGTAAAGCATGTGCAACAAAGGTTTGGTATATGATATATCACACATGATGAAGATGCAAAACATACAAATAATGAGAAATTTCTAACTTGTATATATTAACTCTAAATGATGTATGATGAAGAATATACAACAAGAAACCGCAAATTCCGAATCAACACTTTGTTTAAACAGTTTGATGTAAAACATAAAAAGAGTGTAATCATGTGTGTATATATATGTATAATATGCTATAGTATATGACGTATAATCAGAACAGATAAGTAGATATATACATATATATATATATATATGCTACCCCCTGCGACGACCGCGATATAGACATAGCGTACTCCTGGCAGGCGATTCCGCTGAGATCGGCTGAGGTGACATTCAACCCCTAAGCAAAAACNNTTTATGGTTTTGAGGTTCAGGTTTGGGGTTTAGGGTTTATGGTGTAGTTTTATTTTTGTGTTGAAGAGTCATATTATGCAGTAAACGTAGTCATCCAGAAATGATATCAGTCCATCTAGACAAACGAGTTTTACTTGAACTATAATTGTGATTAGCTCTTGACATTTGCTACCAATCTGTTGCTTCTTCTGGTACTGATACTTTGATGAACTACTACAAAAAACCTTATTTGTACTACTCTTGTTGTATTTAAAATTCTTAAATGTATTAGAACGATGTTACTATTACTCTTGTTATTAGTATCATTATTATGACTATGACTATTGTTATTATTCATCATCTTTTATTATTTATTTAATTAAATGCTCATATCTACAATCCTTCTCTTGTAATCACTTTGAATGCATTATGGTTGATGATTTCCTAAAACTTTACTACTACTCACAATAGTGTTGGTGCTGCGTAGTCTAAATTTCAACATTATTTGCTACTACAGTACAGACTGAAATTAAGCTAATTAAAACGAAAAACAAAATTTATCTTTACCACTGCTTGTGAATGCATTCCTTTGGAGTATGTACTGGAGTAACTAGTATTGCTTTTACGTACTTTAGATTTTGACAGTATTTGCTGCTACAGTACAGACTGAAATAATGCTAATTATCACAAATAACAACATTTACATTTACCAGTGCTTGTGAATGCATTCCCTTGGAGTATATGCTGGAATGAGTAGATATGGACAACACAAGTTCTGTTTGAATACTGTATCTGGTTTTTGCAACAATTGGAACTTTGGAGTGGAATGTATGCTTGCAAATAATGAGACAATAGAATGATAAAGCTTCAATTTCATTTCTCATGCAATGTTGAAAGATTTAGTATATTGTTTTTTTTACTGACTTATTTCAACTCTTTACTGATGTAGTAATACTGATCTAAAGTCCTATCATCACTAAAAGTACTGGTAATATAGTGAATACCAGCCAGTTCGTACATAAATGCAATTAATATGAAGATACGGATTTACATAAATATTCGTGTTAGCATTGATTTAAGTAGTTGGTATATTTATAGCAACAGTAGCTTTTGAATGACAGAACATGATAGAACGTAAACATATCCTTTCGATTGCCTAGGAGGTTTCTTTAAGGACAGCATACTTTAAAAAGCAATAGAGTTTAGAAAGTAAGCATCTTAAAGTCATGGTTAAGCAACTTAACAGAATTAGAAAGCTCAGGTGTGAAATTAATTAATGACCGACAAAAACTTTCTTGCTCGAAAACACTTTTCACCCATTATGAAGCTTTCTCATTGTTTTTAAACAGGTTTCAATGGTATCGAGTGGTTATGTGCACTTGGAAAAGTCGAGTGCGTTCAGCTTAACTGGAAGGTTTTTCGTGGTACATTCGCTTTTTCGAAGAAGTTTTCGGCGAACACGCCGACAAACCGTCAAATCAAGGTTCCCTCTGAAAACTGTGCCGCAAAGGGGCAAAATTTGGACAACATCAAACATGGAGAAAACACATTCTCTCTGTAGGGAGGGTGTCAGTTCTCCACTCTGTAGTAGCTAC
>CAJNDV010022836.1:6279-34379 GCA_905221635.1 Symbiodinium sp. CCMP2456
TTAAGGGCTTCAGGGTTTGAGGGTTTGAAGGCATCAAACCAGCGTGCTTGAAGGCTTCGAAGAACTCCAGTGATACCGATCGTATGCCCCCCAACTCTGCTCGAAGTATTACCAGGTGAGGCTGTAGCTATAGTTGCATTAGTATAACTACCCACGAGCTTTCAAGCAAGTGTCGCCACTAACACATTATGCTCCGACCATCATAATCATCGTCGTTGGCACGATGTCTGCCGCCGACATCATAAACGTATTGCAAAATGCATCATCAACTTCATCTTCGTCCGCGTCAACATCATCATCGTCAGCATACTTTTCGTTCTCGCCTCTATCCACGAAAAGTTCGCCTTGGTTTCATTAGCATGCCTGCAATCGTTGTGGAGCTTCCAATTTTTTAATGTGTGGCATCAACAGCAGCAAGTGTAGCACAGCCCTCAACCCTGAACCCTAAATCGCCCTGGGCCCCAAGCCCTTGCTTTTGTTGATCCAGTCGTTCTAGTGTTTCATCTCCCGGGAAAGATTCACCGCCTAGCGCTTTCGACCTGAATGATACTGTTCACATGAATATAGAAATGTGATGTGTTGTTTAATGGTATTTTACTTAGTATACTACTATTGCATGAGTAGTATAGTGTACCAGCATGTTAGTACATGTCTGTGCTCGTTGAATACTTTTGGTATTCCCCGGCTAAAGAACATGGCGGTCCTCCCCAGGTGGTCGAGCGTTGCTGCTATGGACCAACCGGAGACCCCGGCAAAGATGCATCCAGAAGAAGGACCGCTTAAACGTCTTCGGGGCTGGGTAGGTAACCTTTCACCCTTTTGGGGTTTTGTATAAACCGACCATATCTAGAAATCTTAACCTTTTTCGGGCGCGAGGGTACTCAGAACCTTAAAGGTTCTCATGCAGCCCACTTTTCAGGATGCAGGGACTTGTGGCCCAGGGTTCAGGGACAGAGTTAGGGGTCGAGGGTGCCGCCCTAAGCTTTTGTCCGTCGACGCGTTGAGCCCTGAATGTTGGCTTCCGGGGATGTTGAGGCTTTCTGGGTTCCAGTACATCCACCTAGGTCTTCGGGAGTTGAACGCAAGTGCTGCAAGTAGAATTTATGCGTGTCTGTTCTGTCGAGAAAAAGTACTCGGGCTTTGCGACTGAGGGTTTTGGGTGCGATGTTGAGGGCCTGTGTTTTCGGACTTCAACCTTTCTACGGTGCCTTGCGGATGACAACTGCAGGTCGGTGCTACAGGGGCCTTGATCATTAGTATAGGGGTTTGGGGGTATTAGGGTTTAGGGTTAAGGGTCTAGGGTTTGGGGTTTAGGGTTTAGGGTTAAGGGTTTAAGGGTCTAGGGTTTAGGGTTTAGGGCTCAGGGTTCAGGGTTTAGGGGTCTAGGGTTTTGGGTTTAGGGCATTGGGTTTAGGGTTTAGGGCTTAAGGGTTTAGGGTTTGGGGTTTAGGGTTAAGGGTTTAAGGGTTAAGGGCTTAGGGTTCAGGGTTTAAGGGTTTAGGGTTTAGAATAGGGGGATCCTTGAAGGGTTCTATAAGTTGGGGGACTTAATAATTTGAATAGCCTTAATGATTGCCAATACTACTTTTTGCGGGGGTTCCTTGTTAGAAGTAGACTAATGTACCCCAAAAACCCTATTCTACTTCTTAAGGCCCCCACAATATCTCCAGATCCCTCTGAAATTTCCAGTTCCAGCAGGGAACTCCAGAGTGCAGTTTGGGTTTAGAGACTAAGGAACTGTGGGAATGCGCAATAACGGCTACTATAAGGTTTACTATCAGGGTAACTATGACGAGATCAGGCTTCTGTGTTTTGTTCAGAATGCTACCACCGAAGTTTTCAGAGCAAAGCTTAAACAGAATGAGGCCCTAAACCTAAGCCCCTAACCACTGAACCCCCAAGACCGTGTGGATTATCGCTCTATCTGTCTGATTGGTTATCTAGCTGTCTGTCCATCTATGGATCGGTCGATCTGTCTATCTGTCTATCTATCCGTCTATCTATCCATCTATCCAACTATCTATCTATCTATCTATCTATCTATCTATTCGTCTATCTATCTGTCTACCTATCTATCTATCCATCCGTTTATCTATCCATCTATCTACCTAGATATCTATCTGAATCTATCTAGCTATCTATCTATCTATCCTTATCTATCTATCTTTATCTATCTATCTTTATCTATCTATCCATCTATCTACCTATCTCTCTGTCTATCTATCCATCTTTCATCTGTCGATCCATCTAACTACCTATCTATCTATCCATCTATCTACCTATCTCTCTGTCTATCTATCCATCTTTCATCTGTCGATCCATCGAACTACCTATCTATCTATCCATCTATCTACCTATCTCTCTGCCTATCTATCGATCTTTCATCTGTCGATCCATCGAACTAGCTATCTATCTATCTATCGATCTATTGACCTGTCTATCTATCGATCTATCGATCTATCCATCCATCCGTCCATCCAGATTTCTATCTATCGATCTATTTATCTGTCTATATTTAATTATCTATCTCTCTATCTCGCTCTATCAGTCTGTCGAACTAGCTATCTATCCTTATGTCTGGCGTATACGTATGCATATACATGTATACATATGTTTGTACGAGAGTGTGTCTATAGATGCTTCAGGCCGACTAGTATTCCTTCACAGCCGATGTAAAACTCTTTGCCATGCCCAATCCCAGCAGCTACTCCAAACTCGACCATAAGCTGAGCTAGTGAACAGTTTGAGTACAGTGTGATGTAGTGTAGGATAACATAGCATTACTGTACCATAGTTTAATCCTGATGCAATGTCATATTAAAGCACACCTTACAGGGGCCTGGAGACTTAGTAGCATGACTCCTTGGCGTTCTCCAAAATTTCGTCGGCAGCCCGGCAAACCCTAGTTCAGCTATGCCTGCCTCTGCAGTACATCCCAAAAGCCGTCGCAACATCCGTCGTAACAGCAGGCCTACAACGCAGATCTGTGCCTCGGAGACACGGGTGGTTACTGTCCTGGAGGTCACCAACCCCAAAACCTGAAACCCCTAAACCCATAGCTTCGGGCCGGGAGCATGGGGGCACGTGGCATTCAGGGTTTGGAACTTTGGATGTTGAGGGTTTAAGGGTACTTTCAGGGTAATGTTCAGGGATCTATCAGGGCTTCTGCAGGGATCTGTACTATAGGGGCCTCAATAATTAGAATAGGGTTTTGGGGCCCACTGATACAATATCTATACTGAGGACCCCCCCAAAAAAAAAAAATAGTATTAGTAAGTACTTAGGCCCCAACATTATATCAGGGTTTGATTAAGGGCTTGAGCCCTCACGGAGTGTCCCTTTGGCTACCAATTACCAGCCTCGCATGGGGGCCTTAATGATTGGAATAGGGCTTGGTGTCTAGTATATGGGTAGTTTTCTAAATCAGGGTCCCTTTTAGGGTCCTTTTTATAAGGGTGCCGTACTATATTGGGGACCTAAAACGGGACCCGAATTTTGAAAACTACCCAAATAAATACGAGGGAACTTTTTGGAAAGTGTAGCAAATCAGAATGGAAGTAATCATTCGGGCATCCATAGTGCATACAGGCTCAGAATGACATGCGTCATGAGCACCCCAAGTGGAGCTAATCTAGACTACTCGTATTTCCATATAGCCCTTTTTGCTTTTTTGCTAGAGTGTACCCGAAACCTTTTCCAAACATCATGACCCTTACATCACACACATCATGACCCTTACATCACACATAGAGCCCTTCTAATGCCTTGAAGAACCCGAAACCCTGTTGACAGAATCCTTGGAAACTACTAGAACCCCAGTCTAATCACTCCGGCCTTATATTGCCCTACAGCTTAGTCTAGGACATTTTCAGGTGGGTAGTTACCGTCAGAGGAGCCCTATAGAAGGTCTATATACCGTATAGAAGCCTTGAAGCCCTATATACCCTAAACTCCCCACCTTTAACTTAGGCCCTAGCTATGAACCTCAGAGGTCGATTCGAGTGACAGTTGCCTCGTTTTCTTTTCATGTTCCTGTCACCTGCCGGGACGTTTGGGGTTTACAGTTTCGGGTTTAGGGCAGTAGGGGTATGGGGGTATAGGGCCCCAAACCCTAAACCCGATAAACCCTATAAACTAAACCCTAAACCCCTAAACCCCTAAACCCTAAACCCTGAATATAGGGTTTAGGGTTTAGGGGGGTTTGCAGTTTTGGGTTTGGGGCAGTTGAGGCTGTAAGGTTTGTTTGGGACTTGCAGTCTGAAATGCGCTTTTCTGACGCATGAACTGGGCTTTGGAGTACCATACTTTAATGCTTTTTTGGGGGGACCTGTTCCTTAAAGGAACCATTATGGAAAAAGAAAAGTCTATACTTGTTTCTCCCTGGTTGCTTCGAAGCCCAGTGAAGCAGCGACCGTGAGCCCAAGACGCCTGCAACCATAGCTTCTATACTATAGGGGCCTTAATAGTCAGAATAGGGTTTGGGGATATATTATACTATAGATACAATAAGGAACCCCCAAAACCCTAGTCTAATTCTTAAGGCCCCGTACCTTATGGGATCTGTGGGACGGGCCTTCATAATTACCTATACTATTTTGAAGGGTTCCCTAGATATATTTGCAGTGTAGTGTATATAATATACCCCCAAAAAGCCCTATTCTAATTATGAAGGCCCCTACATTATCCCCAAATCCCTATATTTCAACTATTGAGGCTCCATGATTGCCCCCCCTCCAAAAGAACACCATACTTGGAGGTTCATGGGTAGTTATAAGTGGTAAGTAGGGTAACTATAGTTAAAACCCTAAACCCTAAACCCTAAACCCTGTAAACCCTAAACCCTACAACCCCACAACCCTAAACCCTAAACTGCCCATGAACCTCCAAGTAGTCCCGAGAAGCGCCACTCAGGCGAAGTGCTAGGCTCAACATGGCCAAGTTCGTGTGGCTTCTGGGCGGCTTAGGGTTGAGGGTTTAGGGTTTAGGGTTTAGGGAAGGAATTTTCAAGGATCACGTTGAGCAGGAAATGGTGCGGTTCTAGTATGCGTTGGAGTCTCATATTGCTTGAAGGCTGTAACAGGCTTGCTAACCCGGTTTCGCATATGTTGTTGTCCAGCTCTTTTGTGCGTGATGAAGCTGAAGCCTTAGAAAAAACTGTGCTTTTGTGCATAGTTTAGCAGGCTTGCGCGCATCATTCTGTTTCTACTTGAAGGTGGAGGTTGCATACGAATAATGACGATGTTGCCGCAGAAGGTACGGCGAGGAGGAGGAAGAAGAGGGGGAGGACGATGATGATGGTGATGCTTTACGGCGACAGTGGAGATGATAGTGATGACGACGATGAGGAGGAGGAAAAAGAGGAACCCTGAAACCCTAAAACCCCTAAAACCCCCAAAACCCTAAAACCCCCAAAACCCTAAAACCCCTAACCCCTAAACCGCTCTTTTTGGGAAATCCGGGACCCAAAGTCGCGCCAAGTGATGATTCGAAATGGTTGGCCCTGCCTTCCGATACACTCGAAGCCCCCTCTAAGGAACCTTTTAAAGGAATATAGTAGCCCTTATATAGTCCCCTTTAAGGAACCCTTTAAAGGAACCCAGGGCCCACAACCTGAACAACGGGCTGGGACTTCCAGCGCTAGGTCCTAGACCCCAAGCCTTAATCCCCGAACCCCTACAACCCCTACACCCTAAACTCTGAACCCTAAATCCCTAAACCCCTAAACCCTAGACTCTAGGCCCTAGACCGTAACCGTAAGCCAAGTCCGCAAGGAAGCCTCCGCCAGCGGATGGCCGTTTTGCTTCTTCGACTGTTCAGCAAATGAGGACCGGAAACCTGAAGTTTTGTTGCTAGACAGGGTTTTAGGGTTTAGGGTTTAGGGTTTTTTGCTAGACAGGGTTACTTTGTGTTATAAGGGCTCCTGTAAGGGTTCTGCTAAGGTTCCTATATGGGGTGCTATAAGGGCTCCTTTAAGGGTACTATAAGGGTTTGAGGTTTAAGGGGATCAAGAAACAGAATGGGGCTGGGGGGAAACAAAAGCAACGTGGTAGAACGTACAGTGCAATAACTACGGCCAAATATGGTTGACAACAACCCAGAGAATGTATCCTACTAGAGTCAAGTATAGTAATAACAGAAAATATGTCATAAGAAAAATGCCATTGAAAATTTAGTATGAAAGATAGTATGTGCATAAACATGAATACAAATACAAAGATGAATATACATATAAATGCAAACACAGCAAAATGTGATAAACTATGGTTTCGTATCATAAAGCAGATCATGGTACAGCATAAAGCAAATTAGTAGTTAAAACATACTACAGCATGGCGTAGTCTAGTAGCAGGTTCCCTTCTTTGTAGTATACCAACCCCACCCTAAACCCGAAACCCTAGGCCCTAGACCCTAAACCCTAAACCCTAAACGTCCAAGAGTTTGGCCACTTACAAAAAGGCCATTTTGTACAACCCAATCAACACTCCTCGACAAAGCTTCCTACAAGGTTTAGGGTTCAGGGGTTTTGGGTTTTGGGTTTGGGGTATGTCCGAAACACGTTTAAAATTCACCTCCTTCAAAAAAGCCTAGGAAACCACGGCTAAACCCTAACCCTGGTGAAGCCCTTATAGCAAAAGAGTGACCACCTTGTAGCCCAACAAGACCAGCCCTCAAAGCCTATTCCAGGAGGCAACATGGCTGTTCCGCAACCAGTATCCTGGCTGTGTCTTTACTGGGGCTTAAGGGTTTAGGGTGTGCGGTTAGGGAAGAGTGGGGGAAGGAATGTAAGGACGACCTTAAGGGACCTTTCGGGACCATTACGGGGATCCTCTCTCCCACTTCCCCTGAAGTTTATCGGGTGAATTTTCGGCCGAGGCGTTTTATTGTTCTGGTCTGGCTTAAGGGCTTTTATAGTAGGTTTGGTAGGGTTTTGATATAGTTTGCGGCCTCGGGTTGAGGGTTCAGGGTTGAGTGTTTTTGGCACAGGGCTTTCAGGTTTAAGATGTACAGATCAGCGTTTAGCTGAATAGGCTAGAAGTTATGGTGATGCATCGGAGTTGACAGCAGGCCATAGTTCCCGATGTTGCACCCGGCTCAAATCCAAGGGCTTTAGGAGGGACCCTTAACAGGGACCCTTTGGGGTTAACATGGAGACTACCTGGCTATATAAGGGGTGTATAAGGACTATACACTGGTTATTTAGGGTAATGGGATTAAGGGTCCCTATTAGGGGTCCCTCCTAAAGTCCTTAGATCAAAGCAAGGCAGGAAGCCTTTGTGGCACAATGGTTGGGCTCCGATGCCCTTACTACCCAAGCAGAACGGCATGTACCGGAGAGAATCAGTACCCGAAATCCTACGCCCTACCCTCGAAACTCACAATGAACTCGGACATTAAGTAAAACGTTCGGAAGAAGTGTTAATAGCTTTCCCTTCTAACCCCGACTATGAGTTATGCTGCAATATGCCACGAAAAACCGATCCTAATTAATCAGGCCCCTACAGTAGTACCGTGTTGCACGTTGTTGTTCCTCTCTGGGGGTTTCGCGTAGGGAACCAAAAGCGGAATATTTATGCCGGGAGGGCAAAGATTTCAAAAGAGTTAAAACAGCACATCCGCATCATGAAGATTCCAAGCCCTTCCCATGTATTGTGTTGTTTAGTGTTATACGGTTTCATTAAGAAGGGTATCTAGAAGGTACTTCATGCGAGCACAAGTAGCCGTAGCAGGAGTAGTAGTTGTGGTACTGGTAATAGTAGTCGTAGTTGTAGTAGTAGTAGTAGTAGTAGTAGTAGTAGTAGTAGTAGTAAGTAGTAAGTAGTAAGTAGTAAGTAGTAAGTAGTAAGTAGTAAGTAGTAAGTAGTAAGTAGTAAGTGGTACATAGTAAGTAGTAAGTAGTACTAGTGGTGACATAGTAGTACTTGGGTCTTGGGACCCGAGGCACCCCCTGTGCCAGGTATGAGTCGGTTTGGTCCTGCGACTCGGCGATAAACCTGAGCTTCCTGGCATCGGAGGGCTGAGGTTTTTTACAGCGACCTCTACAAGGTCCATAAGGGGGTTATAGAATAGGGGTTGGCGGATGCGGAGCCAAAACACCCGCTGCATGGAAGCCTGGATAGTTCGCAAAAACGCGCACCAGAGGTCGCTGCGGCAGTGCTTCACGTGTGCATAAATGATTTAGCTGCACGACTCTTTCCTGGCTGCATGCCCGACAACATGATGTTCCTTGCTCGGACTGCATGCTGCTCCGAGGCGTGTCACTGTCTGATGTGGCCACAGCAGCGAATGTTACTGATAGGCCTCCCAGAGGCTTAGACAGGTCCCTCCTGGCTCAGTTCAGACATCAAGACCCGACCCTCAGAGCCATTCCTTTTTCTGAAGTTACAGGCCTACTTTGCCGACGTCCCCTGCCTGCTTTGCTCTGTCAACCAGACGCTACAAACCTTGGAGACCTGATGAGGTTATGGGTAGTCGACAGCGCACCGGACACCTCGAAAGACGAAATGCTTTACCCGCCATTAACGCAATCTCCAGAACTGACTCCAGGGCAGAGCGTGCTTAAAAACAAAAGACAAGGTTTCCCAGGGTCTCCTGCGTAGCCGCATGCTTTCACGCTTCCGGACGGTATCCATGTCCTGGTCGGGGGAGGTTACAACAGAAAACAACATGCATCTTGCCAAATTGGTGTGCATGTCGTCTGACTGGCAAGGCAGTCACGCACATGCACAGCGATAAGGTGCTGCGGCGCGACTTTAATATCCCCCAACGTCCACCTCGACACGCAGGGCTGCGCCAAGGCAACTAAGATTGGGTGGGGTTTGAGCGGAGCATCATGCCTGGCGCAGCGGTTCCCAGTTCTTATAAGAGACCAAATGAGTCAATCTGAAGTGTGTGTGTGTGTGTGTCAGTGCTTAACAGTGCAGAGCAAGCCCCACACCATTGGTCCGAAGACAATACGCCAAACCGGCGGACCCACAATGTACATGAGGCAGGCTGCCGACTTTGGTTTGTCCACGCAGAGCGGGGGCATTGGCCTCGTGCGTGTTTGCACGTTCGCATTCCCTATAGTGACCCAGCATGAGGCCGGACTTTCACCTCTTTGGGCACGCCAGGTTACAAAGCCCCTCAGGCCCAACTTCAGTGAACGCAACACCCCGCCTTCGACGTTTACGATCTGTAAACAGGACACGGCCAGTTTGGGTTGCTCTGACTCTGCAGCCGCACGTCTGTCTGAAACTTGGAAGTAACAAAGAATGAACGCGCACTGCGGCAATTCAGCTTTCAATTCGTCCATGCACATTTGGCGGTTTGGCAGCACTCGCAGCAACCAACGTCGTATGAGTGCCAGGGGGCGGACTGGTTTGCTTTGGGCATCCTCATCACTCAGCTGCTTGCCGGCTGTGCGCTCACTGGTGATGACGACCGCCAGGAACTTCAAAGCCTTGTCCGTACATCAGTGATGCCTATTACCTGTGCAGCCGAAAGCACTGGTCCTGGGTGGAACGGCGCGGGTCCTGCCGGCGGACTCTGCCGCCAGTGTCCACTTTCCTCCGGAATTTCATCAAGGCGGCCGCACGAAACCACATATCCGCACAATCACCCAGACCACTGACAGGCAAAACTCTTCCTTGAACAAGGAATTTGAATTCTGGCGAATTTGAATTCTGGGGATCGGAAAGTTCATAATACGGCACTTGAAGAAAGTGGTCGTACTTGTCAGGATCTTATAATGGGTTTCCAACCGCTTTTACAACGCTATAGGGCTTAAAAACCGCCCTTCTGAGAGTTTTTTTCTGCTTGCGCTGTAGCTTCAATGTGGATCGCTGTTTGACAACCACCATCCTGAACATGGTTGGCTATCGGCGACCTAGCGACGATTTTCGGTGTGTGAGATGTTCATGCCTGCCACTGTTCCTAAGTTCTGCAAAAGGGAACCAACGGGAGTAAGGTATATTCCTCATGATCCCTACCCAGCTTGAATCCATGAAGACTTTGAAACCTTCCGCTCGTCACCACGAAGCCACGAAACCATCAGTCCCGATCGATGACGCTTATCCCGCGTATATGGGGGTCTGAGTAGCTTGGCAGCTAGTAATGCTATTCTAGGCTAGGGTTCGATTCCAACGGGTTCTATGAAGACCCCCACCACCAGCCTAACCAGTATCGAGAGTTCACGGATTCTTAACACTTGTCTTCAAGTCTACCAAACCATTGAAGTTTGAAAGTCCTTGACGAAACACCCCTTACCAAAGCCCCAAAGACAAATGCTTGAATTCGCGTGATTAGAACATCATTCAACGCGCATAGTATAGCGGTCTTAATAGTGAGTCGCGGGGTTTTCGGCATACACATTGTAAGTAAGAACACAGCAGTATTTTGCGAAATGAGTCCATCTCCACGGAACGCTACAAAGCCAAAGCGCTAACATTGCACCACCCCTGCAAAGCCGCATAAACACCTTACAGAACTATTAACTGACGACCATGTAAAACCCTCTACGAACCCCACAAGCCTCAAGCCAAGGACATCTTGAACCTAAGAGATGTCGAGTGCTACCACGTGCAAGTCGATAAATTCGGCCACGAATGCGGTATTGAGGTTTATGCGACTTTGCTTAACTTGAGCTTTTGGAGCTGAAGGTTTAAGGCTATTCGCCTTAACTTTAGGGTTGCGGGCTTTTGCATTAAGAGGGGATCGGCTGCAAAGCTGAATGCGACGTTGTTTAACCTGCGGTGTTTCAATTAGTCTGAGCCCTGTTCAACCATGGGATTGAGGCAGATCGCTCACTACGTTAAGTTTTGGCTTCATCATCAACAATAGTAGTTTGGGAAGTCGCCTTCAACCTGTTCGGGTAGCAGAGCTATATACTCCCTACATGTCCTCTTGGAAATTGGCCAAGGAAGCAGAGGTCAAACCCAGAAACGTCAAAGAGAAGTCATGGTTGTCCTGTAGAGTCGGTAAACCCTAAACCCTTAACGCTAAACCCTAAAACTCTAAACCCTAAAACCCCAAAACCCCAAAACCCTAAACCCTAGAACCCCAAATCGCAACCCGAAAAGGGAGGATCCTCAGGACAACGGCCCCTCAAAAGGATCTCGTTCTGTGAAACACTGAAATCCCGACTGCATGGCTCTAGTACAACATAATGTAGGCGTCTTAATAATTACCTATACTATTTTGGGGGGTTCCTTATTTTAGCCATAGTAGAATATACCCCGAAACCCTATTCTAATTATTAAGGCCCCTACATTACCACCCCAAGACCTTGTGTTGCATCCCTCGAGCTCCACATCCCTAAGGTTCCAGGCGAACCGCAGTAAGAAGAAACAGTCACACAACCGAAGAAATCCCTCACAGAACCCAATAAACTGCCGTGGGACATGCCTAAAATCTTGAGCAGACCTTGCAGCGCGCTCAGAAGCAGAAAGCCATAAGGCCTTAAACCGGACATCCAGAATTCTAAACCTCAAACCCTAAGCCCGAACTCTTGAATCGAGAACCCTAAACTTTAAACCCGAAATCTTAAACTCTAAATCGTAAGCCCACAGGACGAATTCAGAGACAATCTGCTGTGGGCTTTGTCAGGCGACCTGAAAACCGTGAGTCCGGGCAGCTATAGATCCCTATACTTTCTGCAGGGTCGGAAGAATTGCCAACATTAGTTTGGGTTCTTTAATATGTAGTACAATATACCACAAAACCGTATTTAAGGCCATGGGTGCCGAAACCCCAAAGCCGTATTCAAATAGAAGCTGGATAGCGGCCTTGATGGGATACTTTCAAAAGGGTTGATTGAAGTGTGCTTTATACTTGTAAGGGCTTAGTCAAAAGGGTTCCAGACGGTAGAGGCTTCCATCAGCTATGGTTCCTTTTCCCGGGTTCCTTTCAAAAGGTTCTGCAAAAAGGGTTTCACTATGGGCTTTCAGTATGGGGGGGGGCCTTAATGGCTAGCCTAAGATTTCGGAGTATGTTACCTTGTAAAAGTTTTAACTACGAGGGCTTCTGTATTACTGTTTTAAGAACCTCTTCATGCGTAAGCCTGTGACAAGCCGTGCAGAAAAAGCCCCAAAGGTTTAGGGTTTAGGGGTTTTTGGGTTTTTGGGTTTAGGGTTTAGGTTCCAGGGTTTAGGGTTTAATGCAGTTGCCTTAGTACTTAGAATAAGGGCTTTGGAGGCTCTTAGTAGAATGATAGTATAATAGACCCCCAAACCCTATTCTATTTATTCGGTCCCCTATATTAGGCTTCAGGGTTTGAGGTTTCGGACTTTTGGGCTTTGGAACTTAGTCAATATACGCAGAGATTGTTAACGAGGTTGCGGTGGGAGAATCCTTTTCAGAATGCACCGGAACAAAAACTCGATTAAAACATGAACATCGACAGCAACCAGAACTCAACCACATGTTAGATGCACAAGCCGTGAGAAACTCTAAAGCGTTAAACGTCAGTTCCTATGGCGCGCGCAAGCCGTGTAGATAACGGTGGCAGTGTCCGGCAATCATCTTACGGTTATGGAGGTCAGTATGGATCCCTGAACCCCAAGCCCGTTACCCGCACTACTCAAAAAATAAGGGTTTAGGGCGAGAACCAACCTTTCAATCGCGCACGCTCCGCAGGTGCAGTGGTGTTTTGCGGACCTTCCTTTGAAGGCCACGGCCAAGTCGTGTGCTCCTCTATCGACCAGGAAGCTCGGTTCAAGAAGCTTTAAATTACAGGGTCTTCATGGGTTTTAGGATGTTCTAAATCATGGGTTTTAGAGAGTTCTAATGCGGTTTTGTAAGGTTTTCTAATGGTTTGATGCGGCTCGACAAGGGCTTCTGGAGTGTACAGCTTTGGCTTGATCTCCAGGGCTTTAGGGCTGTTTACGAGGTTTTTGCAAGCTTTACTGTGCACAAACACCTTGTAGTGTTTAGGGATAAATTCCGAAAGCTTGAAAGCCTAATAATTTGAGGGACGGTCCATACCTACATTCAACACAGACCTGAACCTCCCCACTTGTTTGAAGACTACTTTGAACCCTGAACCACCGAAACGGACCCATTGGCCCAATGCGCTCATTACTACCAGTCGGAGTGTTCGATACTGCTAATGTTGCTGCTACCACGACGATTATCTGGTAATAACAGCAGCCTAGTCGTAGTAGTAGTCGCAGTGATGGTAGTAGTCGTCGTCGTGGGAATCGTCGAAGTTAGAGTGTACGAAGCAGGCAGTGTTGTCCGTCTTAGTGGCATCACGATTGACTTCTTCGGTGATCTTAATCAAGACATGCTGCTCTGAAGGGATCCCTGGTTATTGGAAGGTCAACAACACATACTGTGAGGCCGGAACGGCAGTTGGCTATTGGTTCAAAAGTTTCCGGCCGGGTTTCAGTACATGGTAATGAACCCAGAATTTTGCCTGAAGGGCCATACCCCACAAAAATATCCTAAAACCAAAACCAGAACCCAAACCCCCCTCAATCGGGGTGGGCTTGGACAAAGAACCTGTCGCAGGGATTCTGTGCAGGCTACCTCCAACTGCCAAACCGCAAACGAAAAACCCTGGTCCCGAAACCCCCGCGCCGCCCCAACCATCGAGCAATATGGGTGTCTCAACAACTAGGAATACCCTTCCTTGCTGTATAAATTTCCCCCGCCATGTTCTAGCCCATGCTGCAACGAGGCCCCTCGACCCAAGACCCCGAAGCAGCATCGGCTCTAGGTGAAGAGCCTGGATGTGTCGGTGGTTTTTCAGGACTCGGGTGATTACGCTAACCATGTAAGGAATTTCACCGACCTTCTGTTTGACCCAGCAGTGCTTATGCACCCCATCCGAAGGGTCAGACCCTCGTAATGTTAAACAAAAGAGCCCAGGACTCTGAATAAGGCAATTTGAATAGAAAGTTTCTGCAGCGGTTTTGTAAGGAAAACTTAAACAACGCAGCGCTTATTACGATAACGTAGGGTGTATTGCTTCCTCGAGGGGCATCTCTGGGAAAAACTAGTCTCCAAACCTCACCTCCCTCTTCAAGGAATGCAGCGCAGATCCTAATTACGATGTCAAAAGTTAAGTACCCTAAACTTTTGGAACTATAAAGTATCCTAAACCCTAAACCCCAAGCTTTTGGAACTATAAAGTATGGCCTCCATACCGCGGCCATGGATTGAATCATGCAGGATTGGGGCTACCAGCCCCACACCCTATTCATCATCCCAAAAGAGCATAAAGACAACCTTATGATTAATGTAGATCTTGCAGTACTGAGCAGGATCTTTTCGTGATCCCGTGAGAGTTAATCTGCGTGTCTAGTCTTTACAAAATTAAGGGGTATGACATGCTCGAAAAACTCTGGTCAATTTGTTGAGGCCCCTAAAGTAGCTGCCAGAAGGTTTACTGGTAACGTGACATAGTTGCTGGATGTATCGTGCAGACAACTAAGAAACTGATGACCCTAGTCAAAGGGTCTCACTGCGCATATTCCCAACTCGCTGCCGATAGCCCGATTCACATCACCTGGAGACGCCCGAACTGCTTCGTGAGCAAAAACATACGTTTCCGGTCTATTCTTGAATTAGTCTCTGGACAAAGCTGACCTTGGTGAAGCCTCGTCACATGAAGCACCAACACATTGTGCATCGTCGCCTGTTTAAGCATCGTCGTAACCATGATGACGATGACGATGATGCGGTAATTAACACTTAACTTGCTGCTGATCGTGACATGAGCTCTGGCGCGCTGCAAGTGCCAATCGAAAAGCCACCAGACCTGGCTGGAAGGAGGCTAAGCCTCTGGTAACCACCACATCGACCTCGGTCGCCACCGCTTTCTTCCACAACTTTCTGTTCCTGATAGCAACTTGACTTTAGGGTTTAGGGTTTAGGGTTTAGGGTTTTTGATCCTGGACCTTGTAACCAAAACAGAGGCCCCAAACCTCCTCCTTGCGGTGCGGCCTTGAAAACCTAGCTTTCCCACTAGTATCCTGTTGCCCTTGTTGTCTTCGGGGGCCCCTTATTGAGCCCAAAGAGTGGGAAAAAGCTGTCCCCCCTTTATTGTTATTTGCTGGGTTGTCTGGATCTTTTTTAATGTCCCTTACTATTCTGTAGAGAACCATAATAGTAAATAATTTTCAAAGTGTTTAAAGGACAACTTAGTTTGGCTTGACCGCTCTTTGAGACTTGAGGTCCCCTTAATTATTAAGGGTCTACTGGGTAGCCTAGGAAACTGTATGACTGAGTTTACTCGGAGGCCCAGGCAACTTTGTAAGTAGGTTGAGAAGTAGAGCTATAAGTACCCTAAATGGAGTTACCCCAACTATAGCCTTACTTATAACCGACCTGGGCCTCTAAGTAGGAAACTGTATGACTGAGTTTATGGGTTCTGAGAGGTTGAGGTGCCGGGTCGGAGGAGAGGGAGGCCGCTGACTTCGGTCCTGGGTCCAGGACATCAGGCTCTGCCCAGATCTTCCTAACCCTAAACCCTAAACCTGAAACCCAATATCCCTTAGTTAGAGTATGCCTCAAATCATCATGGGGTTCGTAGTAAAACTGTATGGTATATTCCCTAAATAGGAGATCATATATTCCTGAAATACCTCAAATCATCATGGGGTTCGTTGTAAAATTGTATGGTATATTCCTCAGGAAGCTCTGGGCAAGGATCATGTTACCCTGTGTCTGCCTTGTTGAGTGAGGCCTCTTTCGGCAGAAGCCCCAAACTCCGGGCTCTAATGTAGGGCTCGGAATAATTAGAATAGGGTTTGGAGGTATGTTATACTATCACTATAGTAAGGAACCCCCAAAAACAGTATAGGCAATTATTTAGGCCCACTGTAATAAGGAACCCCAAAAAACAGTATAGGCAATTATTTAGGCCCCTATGTTAAGTTCCGGATATCATGCTTTCCACATGTCTCCCTGAACCCCAGACCTTAGCCCTCATACGAAGCTGCAAATAGAGAGACCCGAAACCCAAACCCTTAAATCCCGGTTTAGAGTTTATGGTTTAGCGACCTTAGAACCCGTCATCATGTCGACGTCGAAGTTGTCCACTGCACGTGTGGGGGAGAACTATGGTCAGGACCGCCACAAAACCTGCCGCTTTCCCCAAATTTCATCCCTTCGAAGTTTTATGAAGCCCTCTACACCCTACAAAGATAGGGCTTAGGGTTTAGGACTCAGGGTTCAGGGTGTAGGCTTTAGGGTTCTACTTGATATAGAGCACCGGTAAACCTTCAAAATGAAGTCCAAGGCATTTTCAGGTGGGGAGTTACCGTTATAGGAGCCTTATAGAAGGTCTATATACCTTATGGATGCCTTATAGAAGCCCTGTAGACCCTAAACTCCCCACCTGTAGTTTCCGTGAATGAAGTCCCAAGGCCTACTTCCTGATCATGGGATATTTCGAAGCCGCTGCCGATTCCGAAGCCTGGCCGACCCTTGGCAGCCGACAAAAGTCGTGAACTACACAGCCTGCGGGTAGCTTGCACCCCAAAGCCCTAAATCCTCAACTAACACGGAAACCCATCCCAAACCCTAGACCCTAAATCCTCAAACCCCCACCCTAAAACCATCCTAGACCCTGAACCATTAACTTAAACCATCCCAAGCCCCATGAACCCCCCGTCAGGACTGAAGGGCTGTAAAAAAACAAAAGAGTCCTGCATAGAAGCTCGGAGAGATCCCTGAAGCCATGCAGAGGGATCCGGTTTAGGGTTTAGGGCAATCTTCGGGTCGTTAAGGGGTTCAGGGTTTAGGGACGGGCTCCTTTTAACGGCTTTGTTTGGTCCCTCGAAAGGGTTTGGGTTTTAGGGTGCCTAGTTGTGAGCCGAGGGATTAGTTTCATAAGGATCCGGTTGTTGAGCGTTTAGGGCTTGGTTTGTATGTTCCGTGAGAGCAACATTCTCCAGCAAGGCCAAAATCCGAAACACTAAAACCCTAAACCCTGATCGGAGGGGGGGGTTTATTACCCATGCATCCGCATGAGGCCTTTGAACGTCAGGCTTGGGTTGATCAAGAGGAACCTTGGGTTTGGGGTTCAGGAGTAGCCTGGCTCCTTAGGTCTAAGGTTAGAAGTATGGGCCGCTAATATGGTGGGACCGTTAAGGGTACATATAGGGTATATAGTAGGTGTATAGGGATCCCAGGCTTAAGGGCCCTAGTGGCCCATGGGCTCAACCTTAGATTAGGGCTTGGGGCTCGGGGTTTACAGGTTTGGGCTTTGGGGCTGAGGGGATCCCAAGCCACTACAATGCTACAAGAGTTGGTTCCCCAAGCCAGGTTTTCGGTGTTTAGGACAAATACAGGGCCTCCATAGTTATCAATACTATTTCGGGGTTCCCTCTTACAATTATTCCAGAATATGCCTCCCAAACCATGTCCCTAAGGCTCAAAATAGCCCAAAAGCGTTTTAGAGTATGGTCTTTGGGCCCAAAAGCCTTAACATATGAGTGCTTAGAGCCTTTGGGATTAAGGCCCCTATAGTAGCGTTTAGGTAACTCTTGACCCTGAGCCTACTGACTGAATCTCGAACCCTGGTGCCTTCCCATCATCCCCAAAACCAAGATGGGAGCTTCCAAAAAGAAGGGGGGGTTGGGGGGGGTACCCTTATTTTGGTGTCCTTATAATAAGGATCCTACTATTTAGGGTACATACTACTTGGGTTCGGAGACTTAGTAAGTAGGTAATAAGTAGACTTATAAGTACCCTAAAAGGGACCCTAATTGGGTTATAGTACTTATAGTACTTAAGTCTATAAAGTAACCATTTACTAAGTCCCCCGACCCTCCAAGTGGGGTCCCCCCTATTTTCGGAAACCCCTAAACCGCCCAGCCTCGACCCTGACAGAAAGGCCCAGGAAAGCCCAAGACAGAAGCCATCAACCAGAAAGATTGCCAAGTATCAGGGGTTTAGGGTTTAGGGTTTAGGGAGGGTAGAAGGAACATGTTGGACAAAAGACCGGATAAGCCTTAGTTACCCTTGAACCCCTAAACCCGCAACCCCTAAATCCTAAACCCGTAAACCCTAATTCAGGTGGTGGCGGCTCTTCTGGCCTGTTGGGATCTGCCCTTCCTTTGGAGCCCTGCTGTATCCGCGGCTCCCGGGACTTAAGACGTGCTTCCATGCGGTCATTTGTGGTGTGTTCTCCCTAAACCCTAAACCCTAATGTTCTTGGGGTTCCATTTCAGGGGTCCTGTCGGCATGAAGCGTTTACGGTCGAGTGTTCAGGGTTGAATGTGGGGGTTTCCAAAAATAGGGGACCCTAAAATAGCACCCTAAATAGTAGTATCCTTATTATAAGGACCCCAAAATAAGGTACCCCTAATTTCGGAAACTCCCATGTGTGGGTGACCAAGGGTTAGGGTTTGAGGGATTCAGGGTTGACCGGTAGCTCCACATGGGGGTTTCCCAAAATAGGGGACCCCAATATAGTACCCTAAATAGTAGGACCCTTATTATAAGGACCCCCAATATAAGGTACCCCCTATTTTCGGAAACTCCCACATCAGCTTCTGCTGGCCCTGAAAGGAGTTGTTTTATGTTTCAGGGTACTTCGCGTTCAGGTTTGATGGGGATCTCGGGTTTAGGGTTAAACTTCGAACTCTTACAGGTTCTAGGTACTCATGCTCTTGTCCTTCAGTCCCCGGAAAAGTCAAGTAAGAACCGACCCCAAAAAATCCTATTCTACTTATTAAAGCCTCCATGTCATGCCCCAGACCCTAAAACCTGAACCCTGAACCTGAAACCCTAAACCCTATAAACCCTAACACCTGAACCCTTAACCTTAAACCCCTGAACCCTAAACCCTAAACCCTAAACCCTAAACCCTAAACCCTAAACCCTAAACCCTAAACCCAAACCAGGTATTGGGGCATGACCCTCTTTGGGCGCCGCCCGCCCATCTGGTTTTGTGGATTGGCTGCAGCGTACTTGCTGAGGGCCCAGGGTCTACTGTTGATGATATGAGAGTTTCCGAAAATTAGGGTTTAGGGTTTAAGGAGTTTCCGAAAAGTGGTACCTATCTAGGGTTTAGGGCTTAGGGGTTTAGGGTTTAGAGCTTCGGGGTTTGGGGTTTAGGGCTTCGGGGTCTGGGGTTTAGGGTCTAGGGTTTAGGGTTTAGGGAGCTTCCGAAAATAAGGGGGACCTTATTCTGGGATCCTTATAATATTGATCCTATTATTTGGGGTACTATATTTGGGTCCCCTATTTTCGGAAACTCCCATATACATGGTGCATTACCGTAAGGACCCTATACTATGGGAGTTTTTGGTATATCCCATATTATGGGTATTGCAGGATTTGGCCTTATCATTAGAGTAGGGTTGGGGATAGCTAATCGTACAATCATTAACAGGAACCGGGGATGTGATAGTCTGAGAGGACACCGCTAAAGGGTCTAAGGTCTAAAGCGTCAATTCTGCATCCTTTAAAGCTTAAACCCCTGAACCCCTAGGCCTTAAACCATAAGGCCCCTAAAGTGGTAGTGTAGGGTTTGAGCTTTGGGGGGTCTAAGGCTCAGGGGCTTTTCAAAACTTGACGAAAAGGTGGATCTCGAAGCCTTGTTGGGGCTCTTCATAAGAATGAGGCTAAAACAGCAGGTTTCAGGGTTGGGTCAGGGTTGAGAATTGAGGGGCTTAAGGTTCAGGAGGATGCCAATGTCTTCCAGACTAGGGCGACTTCGACGAAGTAGTTGGAAAAGAGCCTTGATGATTAGTCAACCCTGAATTTGAATCCTGTCCAGCACACAGAGTCGAAAGCCGAAACTCCTGGGCACAGGCTTGGGCAGAAAGATCATGATTTAAAGTACCCCTTATTGTAACCGTACCCGTTATAGTAACCGTTGTAGCATTCTTAGTAAATCCAGGATTAATGCAATGAACCGGGAAGCTCGTGTTGGGTGCCCTTCTTTCTGCTGGGCCCGGTTTTTCGTAGTTCTTGCTGGCCAGGCGGGAAGAGAGAGACAGAACGACAGAAAGAAATACAGGAAGGAAAGAAAGAACATGTTAGGGTTTAGGGTTTAGGGCTTCATAAGAAAGACTGCAACCCCATCCCCCCGCGCCCACCAAAGCCTAAGCAACGTCCCCTGTGCTGCAGGTGCCCTATGTGCTGCGATCCATACCGCGAGCATGGGATTATCGTTCCTGCCCATACAGTGGCTCCTTCGCCGCACCCTAAAACCCTAGGGCCCTAAACCCTAAACCCACAAAAATAGACTCCCAGAGCCTGAATCCCCTAAACCCTAAACCCTACAAACCCTAAACCCTATAAACCCTAAACCCTATCAACCCTAAACCCCTGAACCCTAAACCCTATAAACCCTGAACCCTAAACCCTATAAACCCTAAACCCTAGGGTTCAGGGTTTAGGGTTTAGGGGTTTAGGGCTTAGGGGTTTAGGGTTCAGGGTTTAGGGTAGGGTGTGAGGATTTGAAAACCCTGGCCGGGAAATCCATGTTCCGCCCTGGAATGTTCCGGAATCAACTCTTTGCCACCTACTGAAGCAATCGTGTTGGTAAACTTGTGGTACGGTGTTATCGAGTTTTATAGAGGTTCATGATGTTTTAGATCGATGAAACAATGCGGGAATTGGTCGGTAGGCTCTGCGGATGAGCACCCGAATTGAGGGTTATCTTACTTCTAGCTCCACTTCTGATCTACTTACTGCGGCCTGCGCCTCCAACTACCTATCTGTTATACGTTTACTGGCATCGCAATACTGACAATACTTTTGATTGACACTGTCTGAATCTCCTATATCTGAGACTCCCATGTATGTGTATGTATATATATATATATATATGTATATATATATATACATATATTATTAATATATTTATATACACATATATATATATATATATATGAATAGATATTAGGAGTGTTGCAGTGGCTTGCAAGCAGCTGTAACATCATGTGTATAGGCTGTAGGGCTTTGGGGATAGCGTTATAGATGTATGTACGCATCAAAGACAACTCTGCTGCTTGAATTGGCTATTGAGTAGGCCCCTATTCCCCAAAACCCTCAACCCCTAGCCCAAAAAATATACTCCTGAGCGCTAAGCCCTGCAAACCCTAAGCCACAAGATAGAACCCTAGACCCAAAAACCCTTTGACTGTAGGATGTTCGGGCTTAGGGTTTTGAAAATTCTAGGGTTTAGGGTTTAGGGTTTAGGTTTCAGGGTTTAGGATTTAGGGTGACTGGGAATACAGCACCTTGCAGTTTGGGAACTTAAAAGAGACCTTAATTCGGACAGCCACCCGTCGAGAGATTCGAAAGTTTGCCCACTTCCAGGATGCCTCACGCCTTGGGATTTCCGTTGAGGACTTAAGTAATCTATTCGTGGTCTAAGAGGGCTTAGAGGCTTAGAGTTTAGGGCCGTGTTCGACCGGTCAGCCCGAACTTGGAGCTTCATGGGTAGTCACAAGTAGGGTCATAAGTCCCCCAATATGGGTTCTACTTATAGTTACCCCACTTATAACCCCACTTATAACTACCCATGCACCCTAAACCCTAAACCCTAAACCCTAAACCCTAACCCGTATTATAGTAACCCCATTTATAACTGCCCATGAACCCCCCAAGCACTTTCAAAAAAAAACAAAAGCGACAAGGACGGTCGGATTCCTATTGAACCCTTTAAAGGAACCCTTAAAGGAACCCCACAACCCCACTTCTAACTACCCCCTAAACCCTAAACCCTATAAAACCCTTTATAGGAACCCTTAAAGGAACCCCATAACCCCACATCTAACGACCCCCTAAACCCTAAACCCTATAAAACCCTTTAAAGGAACCCTTAAAGGAACCCCATAACCCCATTTCTAACGACCCATGAGCCTCCAAGAAGACGCCAAAAGCGACAAGGACGATCGGATTCTGGAGCCCGGCGGTGGCGATGACCACGACCTCCGTTTTCACCGCCAGCTCTGCAGGATCCGGGATTTATATAGGGTTTTGGGTTTAGGGTTTAGGGTCAGGAGTTTAGGGTTTAGGGTCAGGAGTTTAGGGTTTAGGGTCAGGGGTTTAGGGTTTAGGGTTGAGGGTTGAGGGTCTAATTATATACCTTAACCCACCAAAACCTACTTGTTTGGTAGGGCCCCTCTATTTTCCATGTGAGGGTTTATACCAAGAACCTACCAAAAAAGTAGGGGTTTGGTAGTTTAAGGTAGGGGCTTAATGCATAAGACAGGGCCTCTTGGGTATCTTCTATCTCGATTGGTAATTATTCTGATCCCTGTGTTAGGGTGTATCAGGGGTTTAGCATTTAGGGTTTTTCGGTTGGGGGTTTAGGGCTTAGGGGGTTTAGGGTTTAGGGTGTTTAGGGTTTAGGGTTCAGGGTTTAGGGTTTAGGGTTTACGGGTTAAGAGGCTCAGAGTTTAGGGTCAAGCGGGCTTGAAGCATCAGGGTATTTGGATGTGCTGCATCAGAAGCCAAACCCACGTTCACGAAAAATATTAATACAAGCGAATGATTATGATTGCTTTCTTGGTTGTCTTATTATTCTGTTGTATTGATGGTGTGATGGCTAGCATACTAGGCATACTACTGCCAAGAATTGCAAACCCGAATATCGCACAGAATTTCAGCATTGGTGTGCAGGGCCCTGGGGTTACTTTCGAGAGTTTTGGCCGCAGAGTCTGTACTATGCGCCTTCCCTTACACTCTGAACCCTATACCCTATACCGCTTCAGGGCTTATGGTTTAGCGTTGAAGGTTCAGAATGTGGAAGTTGCAGCAACTCGGGTCGCCGCCAAGTTATAAAAGTCCCAGAAGGCCACCTAAAGCCTACACCCTAAACCCTAAACCCTAAACCCTAAAGCCCAAAGCCCAAAAGCCCTGAACCCAAAAGCCCTAAGCCCAGGAGCACCGGGCAACAGCACACTACACTTTAGGGAAACCAGCAACTCCGGCCTTGGCGCCTAGGGCTTCGGGGAAGGATCCTTTTTTGGGAGAAGATGGCAGACTTCCTTCCATGGGTGCTGTCTTGTCTCTATGGGATGGATGTTGAGAGGGATATGGGATTTGTCACTAGAGTGTTGGGTTGGGGAGTTGGTGAATCCTTTCTCCGAGGTGTTTGTCACTAGAGCCCATAGTTAGGATCCAAGAACTACGGGTCAAGCAGTTTCCAAGACCCCTGGCTCGCCCCATGCAGGAACAACAATCTACATCATCATGTCTGTGTGCGTGCAGTTGCTGCTTCATCGCTTCTCTAGTAAAGGTGGCTTGGACCAGAAATACTCTACCCATACTGGCGTTCTCTTATTAACACGGAACAGCTAAAACAAACCTTTTGATTCCGGGCGGAGACCTGGCACCGCTGATGGATTCAACTCGAAACCAGCAAATTCACGAATTAGCACAGAAGTCGCTCAGCCAATGTCTTAATCTTGCACAGCAATGAATCTGAAATGCTGATCAAGGTCAAGGTCACGTAAACTAAATGCCACCACATGTGAAACCCTACACCCCTAAACCCCTACACCCCTAAACCCTAAAGCCCTACAACCCCTAAACGCCTAACCCCTAAACCCCTAAACCCTAAAGCCCTAAACCCCTAAAGCCCTAACCCTTAAACCCTAAACCCCTAAACACGAAACCCCTAAACCCTGGCGCCCCCGCGTCGGACATCCCTGAACCTCCAAGTTTCCGTGGAGTTTCAGGGTGGGAACCAAGAGGTACCCCGTGTTTTTAAGACACCGAAAAAAAAGATCAAGTAGGCTTTCGGGTGGAATATAGGGGTAATAATTATTCGAATAGGGTTCGGAGGGGGGGGGGTGGTATAGTATACTATAATCATGATAAGGAACCCCCAAAACCCTATTCCAATTATTAAGGCCCCTACATTAGAGTCGGCTTTCGGGGTGGAATAGGGTATAGTTCAGTTGTGTTCTGCTCAGCAAGGCTTGGAGAACCCTAGCATGATAACTAAGGCTCCTACGTCACCTCCCTGTGCTATCCGTCCATCCCTTCATGGGGGTGTCCGAAAATAGGGGACCCTAATATAGTACCCTAATTAATAGGATCCCTATTATAAGGACCCCAAACTAAGGTACCCCCTATTTTCGGAAACTCCCTCATAAGCTTTACGTAAGGGTTTGGAAACCTTTGTTTAGGTGTCAGGCTGTCGCGGTTTGGGGGTCGGAGTGGTTAAGATCTGTTTCAGTTTTATGAACCCAGAACCTCAGCCCTGCACAAACCCTCAACCCCAAACCCCAAGACCCCAAACCCTGGGATCCCAAACCCTCAGAACAGGAAAGTTAAGCCTTTTCCGAACCGAGAAGTCAGAAACTGACATGAAGAAAAGATAGCCAGCATGCCGTAACCATAGACAGCATGATACAGGCTCGGAATAGTCAGCCGTGATCATCCTGAGACTTCCCTAATACGGTTGATGGACAAAATCCTGCATGACCTTCTATACCTAAACTATGGGATTTATGGTACTATACTATATTTGGGTCATGCAGAATTTTGTCCATCAACAGTATGACTACACGACGCTAAACCGCCAAAGCTCATTCTACTTCTTGGGACCCCTGCATTATTCACACCAGACTCAAAGGAGAACCATCGTGTGCGGCTCTGAATAGGTAGTATCGGGCCCTGAGTGACCCGAAGAGGGTGCAGTGATTTGAGAGGGTGTATTTTGGGGAGGGGGTATACTATACTGTAGCTATGATAGCGAACCCCCCAAAATCACATAGGTAACTATTAGTAGAAGAATCTTCCAAACACAACTACAATTGTTTTACACCGAATTTTGCTTTCAGAACACGTCTACCCATCGCATCGCTTCACCCTCTTCCGTTACCCACCCTCTTGTGTGTCCAGTTGCTCCTACGGGTCTATATTGGGGAATACCCTAAACCCTAAACCCTAAACCTTGAACCCTAAACCCTAAACACAAATTCCTCCATCGACGTTGAGGATTGGGCTTACAGGGTTGTGACATTCGGCTCGAAATGGAACGTGATTCCTTAGGGTTCCTACTTAGAGGCCCAGTGAACTTAGCAAGTCGGTTATAAGTGGGGTTATAAATGGGGTAACTCCATTGAGGCTACTTATAACTCTACTTATAACCTACCTACTAAGTCCCCTGGGCCTCCAAGTAGGGCTCCTACAAGATACCCAAGACCTTAGTCGAATTGTTCAGGCTCCCCAAAGTTAGGCCCCTTAAGCTGTGGAATCACTAGAAAGTTGAAGTGTCAACATCCCATTTCTCCTGAACCCTGAACCCTAAACCCTAAAACTAAACCCTAAACCCTAAACCCTGAACCCTAAACCCTAAAAACCAAACCACTTCCCATTTCTTGCACAACCGCAGACCGCACCATGCTCCAAAACCGCAAAGCCGAATTAGAAGCCCTACTGCCTAGAACCCATAAGCCCCACACTGAAAGGCTAACACCGAAATCGGGAAGGGGAAGGCAGATGGGTTTAGGGTATAGGGGGTGGCTTATGGTTTAGGGCTGACAGTTTAGGATTTGGGGGTTTCCGAAAATTAGGGGTACCTTATTTTGGTGTCCTTATAATAAGGATCCTATTATTTAGGGTACTATATTAGAGTCCCCTATTTTCGGAGACCCCCATGTACGGTTGAGGGTTCTGATGTCAGGTCAAATCCCTTTGGATTGGTTTCGCCATTCTGCTTGGACCTGCGCCCACATTCTCACGACACTGGGCGACTCGGCTGCAGAAGCGAGGTTTTCAACCCGACACATTAGGGTTTCATTTTGGGGGGGCTCAATAAGTACCTATAAATATATTTTTGTTTGGGGGGGGGAGGGGGGGGCTTCCTTAGTATACATATACTATGAAGGACCCCTATGAAACCCTACTCTAATTATGAACGCCCTACATTATATGGCTTCTTCAGGGGTCGCTCCTCGGGATGTACAGAAGTCTCAGAATATCGGGCCTCTGATTGGAGCTAGGGTTTAGGGTTCAGGGTTTAGGGTTTAGGGCTTACAGTTTAGGGTTCAGGGTTTGGGTGTAACAAAGTAGAATCTTTGTATAGGGGCTACGAAGAAATACCCTTCACCAATTATTCAGCCACCTATATCACCCTTTTGGGGTGGCATTCGGTTATGGGCTTGGCATGTTACGCAGAGATTTGTTTTGGGCAACCTTTGGCCAAACTTGGAAAGAGCATTGAGCAACCTAGGCTGTATCGGAAAATCTGGGGTCTGCAAGGTGGCCCCAGCAAACACCCTGTGTCCGTTGAGAACAGTAAGGCATACCAAAGAAGCCGAATAATTAGTAATACTATACAGTAGGAACTGGGGTTGTCAGTAGGGTTTGTGACCATACCGTTATCCGATACACTACCCGAAAACCCAGCGCTAATCATTAAGGCCCCTCTCTCAAACGCCCAAAAGCCCACAAGGAACGTGGATCTTCCTCTATGGCATCTCGCTGGTCTATGTTTGGCTGGAGATGTCTTCCCCAGAAACGGCGGCAGTGTAACTCGCTGGGTATCTTAGGGGCCTAAATGATTAGAATGGGGTTTTGAGCTCCTTTAAAGCATAATTACAACAAGGAACCCCCCCCCAAAAAAAAAAAAAAGTCTGATCTAATTATTAAGGCCCCTACATTTGCGGTTTCGGGTTCACGATTCAGGCTTTAGGGTTTCAATGAAACTGTCACGCTCTGAGAGTGTCGGGAGAGCACGACAATGGAGCACGTGACCGGCATAGCGGCTAGCCTCAGCACTCGAAGCAGCACGCACAAGAGAATCGTCCTTGAGCAGCCACCCATGCGGCTGGGACGGATCCGCCTGCAGAACAAAGAAACGACAGACCGGTAGATCTACCACTGGAGACAAGCCCTAGGTTCTCCAGTAGCGCCCTTTTGCCCCTTTTGTTTCTGGGGTCCACTTCTCGAACCCAAAGAGTAGGAAAAAAGTACCCTTTGTTATGAGGGGTCTACTGGGGAAATATAGGGAAAGAACTCTCTAGGCCTTGATGTCGGTGGGGTTCTAACGAAATCCTCAGCTTCAAAAACCATAAGCTCGAATAGGGGTTTCGGGTTTTGGGGTTTAGGGGTTTAGGGTTTAGGGACTACCAAAAGCGGAATCTTCGGGATTAGTGCTCAAAGTTCGTGTGCAATTCGAGGTCCAACCTTGAGCTGGGCTCGATTTCAGAAATTAAATACAGGGTGTGTGTGTGTGTGTGTGCGTATATAGTATTTGTATATATATATATATATAACCCTTATAGTAACTTGAACTAGAGCCCTTAGCAACGACCCAGGAAAGCAAAACTCAGAAAAGTAACCCAAAACCTACGTCCTAAAGCATACTGTACTGGTCGGAGTATCCTTCATTCGGGCTCCTGAACATAGCTATACTGAACCCTAAACCCTAAACCGTTGTACTATAATGTACACGAAAGCACACAGGCCCTTCTCACCCAAGCAGTCTCACCAGAGATGTGTTTCTGCATGTTTGGAATCTCCAAAAATACCCGCAATACCCATACTCCGGAAGTTTTGGGTGCGTAGCTTCATCGCGTTTGTGCGGAGAAGGGTTTAGAATAAACGGTTTGGGTGTAGGGGTGGACCTGATGCACCCTACGGCCCTAACCCCAAACCCCTGACTACTGTAAGCGCCTAAACAATTACCAATACTATTTTGGGCGTTCCTTACTATAATCATAGTATAATGGCTCCCAAAACCCTATTCTAAGGCCCCTTTATCAGAGTTCGATGTTCGTCGCAGTAGGTTCCTCGCTTTTTCCACAAGTGCCACGGAGAAGTGCGTGAGCAAGATCTTGCACCTTGGGTGAGAACGGCACGTAAGCTTTCCTATAGGCTTGGATAGCCACGGTTTAGGGTTTAGGGTTTAGGCTTTTAGGGTTTAGGGTTTAGGGTTTTTCAAGTTGACAGGGTATTTTGATAAGGTTGGGCTTTGGGTTCAGGGTCTGCTGTTGAGCATACCCGCACCAGTCACAACTAGTAACTAGACTAGAATGCTAGTACGGATACCCTGAAAAGCAGATCCTACCAACGGAATTTGATGCCCGAGTCCCTGGCTGCCCAAGCGTTTGTCCAAGGTTAGAAGTATGGGCCCCTAATATGGACCCTCAGGCCTTTCTAGGGTCCCTTAAGGGTATATATATATATATATAGGG
>CAJNDV010022836.1:43262-56506 GCA_905221635.1 Symbiodinium sp. CCMP2456
GGATCTAGGGTTTGGGGTTCAGGGTTTAGGGTTTCGGGTTTGGGGTTCAGGGGTCTAGGGTTTATGGCTTAGGGTTTCAGGCTTAGGGTTTAGGGTTTAGGGCCTGCAGAAAGTCAGCCGTGAGGCTTGGGCGATCAATATCGGTGCCTTAATCCAATTATAACAATAGGGTCTTGGTGTATGATACCGTCTCATTATGTACGGACGTTCTGTGATTGCTAATTCTGATTATTCACACCGCTATTAGCCTCTATTGTCTATGTTACTCGTACGGGGTTTTGGGTAAAGCCACTAAAAATTGTAACACTGATGGAGCAGCAGCAGCAGCAGCAGCAGCAGCAGCAGCAGCAGCAGCAGCAGCAGCAGCAGCAACAGCAACAGCAACAGAAGCAATAGCTGCACTAGCCGCAACAACAACAACCAGACGAACTCGACAACGACAGCGGCGTATGCGCCGGCAGCGGCAGTAACGACAGCAAGACGAACACGACAACGACAGCGGCATATGCGCCTGCAACGGCAACAGCAGCAGCAACAACAACAACAACAACAGCAGCAAGAAAAGCAAAGACGATCAACTCATAGATGAGCATAAAGCTCCCTAAACCGTAGCTAACCCGGAGCCATGTTGGATCTCTCCTCGGGATGGAAAGATGTATCTTATCTTGGTTAGAGGTAGCCAAAAGTTCAGGGGGTTCGGTTTAGGGTTTGGGGTTTAGGGTTTAGGGTTCGGGGTTTAGGGTTTAGGGTTCAGGGTTTAGGGTTTAGGGTTTAGGTCCTACTAGGGTTATCAGAGGGGTTCAGGGTTGTCATATACGGCTTTTAGGATTAGGGCAACACGACTCCTTGCGGTTCTACTAGGGTTTCATAGGGGTTTAGGGGTTTAGGGTTATCATATACGGTTTTAGGATTAGGGCAACACGACTCCGTGCGGTTCTACTAGGGTTATAAGTTATATAGTAAACTCCAAAAACATGGAAACTGGACCAAGGATTAACGGTGCTGGGATTCCCGAAAGCATAACTCTTAAGGGTTGAGACTATTGGGTTTCCAACTTTTGGGCTTCTACTATAGGGTTATCATAGGGGTTCAGGGTTTAGGGTTTCGGTTTTAGGATTAGGGCTCATGGTTCGCAGCTTTATAGGGTTTAGGGTTTTGGGTGGAGGGGGAACTGCGTCTTTGCACATGTTGGCGGCTCCGGGTTCAGGCAGTCGGAGTTTTCAGGATTCTGGGTGAAGCATGTGGGGTTGAACGGCTTTCTTGGGGTGTGGGACTTCTGGCATAGTAAACCCTAAACCACCTTAAACCATAGTATCGACTAGAGTTTGTGGGAGGAAGGAACATAGATGTAGTTTGGCCACCCCTAAACCCTAAACCCTATAAACCCTAAACCCTAAACCCTAAAGGAACTTTAAGAAGCCCACGGCCTTAAATCCGAGCTCTTCAACTCCAGAACCCAAGCTCCACCATCGAATCTTCTGGGAGCCATCGAACAAGTAGGTTTTTGATAGGTTTAGGGTTTAGGGTTTAGGGTTTAGGGTTCAGGAACTTAATGCCTACTTTTGGGTCTAGAGACGACAGATGGCACCGATTGGGGCTACTTGGAGTCGCTCTTGAGGACCTAGACGACCCTTCAAAAATAAGGGCCCTATACCCTGATACTATGAATTCAGACATCGCGCTGGCCGCGCGGAGGGCGGCACCGGATGGGTCCCCTGCCGTGAAGGCGACCCCACAGGCGGCCTTAAACCCTAAACCCCCTAAACCCTAAACTCCAACCCTAAACCCTAAACCCTAAACTCCTGAAACCTAAACCCTAAACCCTATATGAACCCCCTAAACCCTAAACCCTAAACTCCCGAAACCTAAACCCTAAACTCCTGAAGCCTAAACCATAAACCCTAAACTCCTGAAACCTAAACCCTAAACCCCTAAGCCACTTCTCGTCGGCGGCTTCCGCAGCCTCGACGACGCAGCCGGCCCCAGAGGGCCGATATTCCCAGAGAGCCCAATACCCCTTATAATCAAGGAATATACCTTAGATTTCGGTTTAGGGTTTAGGGTTGAGGGGCCTTGAATGATAACATTAAGCCTCTTATAGTTTAAGGTATATTCCTTAATTAAGGGGTATTGGGCCTAAACCCTATTTAAACCCTAAACCCCTAAACCCTGAACCCTGGGCTGTCTGGGTGGATCAGGTGGCTGCCGGCGGAAGAGGTGGCACAGCGACGATTCCTGGCAAGTCGCCACCACCACCGATTATACACCCTAGACCCTAAGCCCTAAACCCTAAGCCTTAAACCCTTAGCCTTAAACCCTAAGCCCTAAACCCCCTAAACCCCTAAACCCCACACCCCAAGTCTTAAACCCTAAACCCTAAGCCCTAAACCCTAAGCCTTAAACCCTAAACCCAAAGCCCTACACACCAAACCCCAAGCCTTAAACCCTAAACCCGAAGCCCTAAACCCTAAGCCTGGCCACTATGTTCTCGTCGGCAGCCGACGCTAGCGAGGCCGAGAGGCTCGGTTCGCTTTCTCTGCGGCCCGGGGCCGGGGGGGCGGATCTCGGCGGCTGGCATCCGGGTTTAGGGTTTTAGGGTTTTAGGGTTTTAGGGTTTAGGGTTTAGGGTTTAGGGTTTAGGACCTTAAGCCCTTTTAGGGTACAGGGTTTAGGGTCTAGGGTTTAGGGTGTCGTCCTTAAGGTTGGGGCTGGGTAGCTCCAGTCCTACTTTGGGCGACTTCTATCGGAGGCCTCAAAAGGTGGGATGAGGGCAGGTAAGGAGTAAGGATCCCTTATATAAAGGAATAAACCCTAAACCCCTAAACCCCTAAACCCTAAACCCCTAAACCCCTAAACCCCTAAACCCCTAAACCCTAAACCCCTAAGCCTCCAAAACCCCTAAACCCCTAAACCCCTAAACCCTAAACCCCTAAACCCCTAAACCCGAAATATCCCACCTACCTTCATCCCAGCTTTGCAGGCCCACGAGGGTCTCAGGGCAAGACCTTGGAACCCCCTACAGAGTTTAGGGCTTAGAGTTTAGGGTTTAGAGTTTAGGGCTTAGGGTTTAGGGTTTAGGGTTTAGGGTTTAGGGTTTAGGGTTTAGGGTTAGGGACTAGGTTTTATAGGGTTTTGGGGTTTAGGATTTAGGGTAGGGTCTATAGGGTTTAGGGGTTTCAGGAGCAGGTTTTATAGGGTTTTGGGGTTTGGGATTTAGGGTAGGGTCTATAGGGTTTGGGGGTTTAGGGGTTTAGGGTAGGGTCTTTAGGGTTTAGGGGTTTAGGGGCTTAGGGTCTAGGGTATGGGGTTTTACGGCTTTCAGGGTAAAGAACCCTCGTTCAGGGCTGTGCCGCGGATATCTCCATTGCCCTCTACGACCTCACGAGCATCGCCCGCATGCTCACGTGCCCATGGTTCGGGGGCTTCTAAAGTTAACGGTTTAGGGTTTATAACCTGTAGCCGGAAAGACCTACCTTTTTAGGGTTTCTTATTAAGGGTTCTATTTATAGTTCCTTCAAAAGGTAGGTCTTTTTTCGGTTACAGGTAGGGTTTAGAAAGGGGTGGGTTTGGCACCAAGTGTCGGAGGCCTGGGTTTGAAGGTGTTTACGGTGTTTGTTGAGGTAGGTGCTTTTAAAGAGGCTATTATGGAGCATTTGGTACAGGGGTCTTAAAAATCAGAATAAGATTCTGGGGTTCTTCTACTTGAATAAGAACCAAATGGAAGAGTCTCACACTCATTATCCAGTTTTCTCTCCTCCGGTTCAAAGGAGATATAGGTTTTAGACAATCCCTAAACCCTAAACCCTAAACCCTGATAAGGGTTATCCAGTTTTCTCTCCTCCGGTTCAAAGGATATATAGGTTTAAGATAATCCCTAAACCCTAAAGCCTAAACCCTAAACCCTAAACCCCGATAAGGGCTTAAGAGAAAGGCTTCATAGAGGTTCAGGGTTGAATCTGAACCCCAAGCCCCAACATCTAAACCTTCAACCCTGAACCGCAGATGTATGGGTGGGTTTAGGGCTTCGGGTTTAGGGTTTAGGGTTTAGGGTTTAGGGTTTAGGGTTTAGGGTGCTCTATACAATGCTGCAAGTTTCCATCTGGTCTTGACACGCTGTCGTCTTGTTTCGCAAATGTACCCCCCGCGTTGAGGCTTCATATGTTTTAGGGTGTGGAGTGCAGTCTAAAATGGAACCTGGACTACGGATCATCAACTTCTCACGACTTTACTGTGCCCGAAGTTTGAGTCGGGAAGAGGAAGCATGAACGCCGCGCATCCCAACATTGCACTTACTCCGGGTTCCTGCTAAAAAGAAATTTGTTGAAGCTATCATTGTAGTAAGGACACGCTCCTGTTTGCTGTAAGCCCCCGCAGTTGTAAGTTTAGTTGGTTCAGTTGGTGACGAGGGAAGCTGTGGGCAGTTTCGCCTTCACCTCAGTCTTAACATTTGGGCGGCCGCCCATGTCCTCATCCCTGCATGCCTACCTCTTTCGTGACCATAGGCGGCACGAGTGCCTGAGCGGCGGCTGCGCCAACTGCGGCTGCGTCCACTTCGGGAAGCTCCCTTATCGTCGTCGCTGTCAGCTGTCGAGACCCTAAACCCTAAACCCTAAACCCTAAACCCTAAACCCTAAACCCTAAACCCTAAACCCTAAACCCTAAACCCTAAACCCTAAACCCTAAGTGAGGCGCGGGGTTGCTTCTCTTCTACCCGGCGGATACTTCCGTGCTGAGGGCATTGAAAAGCCGACACCAGCTCTTCGCCTTTTAGGGTTTAGGGTTTAGGGTTTAGGGTTTAGGGTTTAGGGTTTAGGGTTTAGGGTTTCGGGAGCTGGGTGAATGTCACCAATTTCTCAGGAAAACCGCCACCTCGATCGCAGAGTGCTTCTTCAGCGCAGTTAGGCTTCGTAGCCTTCCCGGCCTTCCCCTCCAGCCTTCTTCGAGGCCCATTGTAGGGCCGGTGCTGAGCCTGCAAACCAGATTCGTTTTGCGTACAAGACTATGGTAGTGGTGGTGGGAAGGCTACCTAAACCCTAAACTTTCCGTATTATCATAGATTAACAAGCCCGGCCGTGGGTTACGGTTCAGAGTGCACGCCTGACATAAACCCAAAACCCCCTAAATCCTTAAGCCTTAAACCCTTAGACCCCAGGCCATAAACCCAAGACCTAAAACCCTACACCCCAAAGCCTACTCTCGTACTTCCTAAAGTAGGAGTTTAGTCGCCTGCGGAACCTTACGAAACCCAGATATTCCGAAGCAACAATCGTTGAGAAGTGTTTGTACCGCTTGTGGGGTTTAGGGCTCAGGGTTTGGATTTAGGTTTCGGGGGTGCAGGGTTAAAGCTGTGAGAATCTTTTGTAGATAGTTGGTTTGTCGTAGGTTTCCATAGTTCTGTTCGGCTTCCTTTGTAAGCGATCTTTGCTTCATGTAGACCTTGATCTTTAACTTTCAGTCTACTGGGACCTCTTTGTCTTGTGCTAGCATAGAATGTAGAGGGCCTTTAGGAAAAACTTGGTTCTGGCAATTCACAAATCCACCTCTTGTAATCCTGGCTCTTAGGTCTTAAGGACATGGGATCCTAAACCCTAAACCCTAAACCCTAAACCCCTAAGCCCTAAACCCTAAACCCGAACCCCTAAACCCTAAACCCTAAACCCCTAAGCCCTAAACCCCAATCCATAAACCGTTCATCAGGCGTCTAATGCAGACATAACTACCAGGATTCTTCCTAAGGGGCTCTCTAGAATAGTCAAACTAGAACATACCACAAAACCTGTTTTTATCTATACATGGGTAGTTATCAAAATTAGGGTCCCTTCTGGGGATCCTTTTTATAAGGGTGCCGTACTATATTGGGGATCTAAACAGGGACCCTAGTTTAGAGAACAACCCACATCCCTGTATCTTTGTAGCATACTACTTGGAGGCCCAGGGGACTTAGTAAGTAGGTTACAAGTAGAGTTATATGTACCCTAGATGGAGTTACCCCAATTATAACCCTACTTATAGCCGACTTACTAAGTCCCTTGGGCCTCTAAGTATCGTGTATTATCGTGTATGTTTTAGTCTACTCTAGTGTACATACCATCATATTTCTGAGTCTCCTGACCCACCCAGTATATGGTGTATGCTCAAAATCCATAGGCGCGTCGTAAGCCTCGTAGGGTTGCGAGCTGCTGTACAGGGAGATGCTATTAAGTTGAATAGGGTTTTGGGGGCTCCTTATTAGAATTATAGTATTATGGACCCCAAAACCCTAATCCAGAAATTGAGGCCCTACATTACTTGAATGCCCAAAGTGCTAAACTCGATGAGCATGTTTGCATTTGCAGACTGTACCCGTAGATGCCCAAAAGGCAAGTGGTGACCTGGCCATGGAAGCCTTGCCTAAACCCTAAACCCTAAACCCCAAACATGCTCTTCGAGTTCAGGCCCTAATCTGCCCAGAAAGGCCCCAAAACTACCTTCTACCACGCTTTGTTGATATAACGGTTTTTGGAATATACTGCATGATAATGCCCCTAAACTCTGAACCCTAAACCCTGGATGTTTTGAGGCGGCTAGGTCAGGCTTAGGGACTCCTCTCCAAGGATCCAAGGGGCTAGCAAGGAGGGTTTAGGGTCTTAGGGTTTAGGGGCTAGCAAGTAGGTTCCATGCAGGCTTGCAAATACCTTGGTTCGTGTCCGGCGAAGCATACGGCTGCTTGCAGACTTCATGAGCTACCTAAGCCTAAACCCCTCAATCCCTAAACCCTCAGCCCCTTCATGAATCACAAGACGAAAAACATTCAGGTATCCTCTTGGAAATTCTGGAAGACGTGCTGGTGCACGTCTTGCCACGGAGCGACTACTGGCGACGAAGGCGCAAGACTAGGCAGTTGCGATTCCAGAGGGTCCTAAAGTCCCAAAGAACCTCAGCCTGTCTCTAAATGCGTAGTTCTCTGAATTAGGGTCTCTTTGAGGGTCCTTTTGGGGGATCCCAAAGGGACCCGAACTTAGAGAACTACCCAAATGGACAGCCTTTCAAAGCTTCAAACCCCAAAAGCACTGAATCCCGGACCACCGTATCCTGGCTTGATCGACTTCAGAGACGGCATCCTACGGCCTGGGATATTGTCAGAAGGGTCATAAGAGTAATGTAAGGGCCTTAATAATTAGAATAGGGTTTTGGGGCCCCTTATACTATACTTATAACAGGGAAACCCTAAAATACTACAGGAAACATTTTGGCCCCTCTTTTTGGAATAGAAAACAGAGGGACTCGGAATTGTAATAAGACTAGCAGGTTTTTATAGTTGACATGACTACATGTCTATGTAGACAGATTACAGTTGCAGTTGCTCATACTTACTTGGTTCATGAATGCGTGCTTCACCACAACCCGCAACTGAAATCTTACTTGTTCTAAGCGCACTCTGTACCGGTCTGTACATGTACATACGACATGGAAAGACTCTAGAAGCCCTACTATTTCTAACAGACCAGAAGTCCGTGTTGCATGCATTCAGGCCTGTATACCACTGTACAAGGGGCACCGATTCCGATAGCAGCAATGTAAGTCTTTGAATAATTGGTAAGATTATTTTTGAGGAGCCCTCAGTACAATACTCCAAGTACTAAGGCCCCTCTTCAGGGGCTTCGTTGCTAGGTTCCTCTCAGGGGATGCAATTACTAAACCCTAAACCCTAAACCCTCTTTAGGGGTTCGTTTCTAGGTTCCTCGAGTGGATGTAATTAATTACTAAGGCGGAACGTCAATGAAGGAAGGCACCAGTTGTAATTAGGCCTCGGAGGCCAGGCTGAGGCATAGAGGGACGTTCCATAAGGCTCAAAATGGCCCAAAAGCCTTCTATAGAGAGGTCTTTGGGCCCAAAAGCCTTAGAATATGAGTCCTTAGAGCCTTACTTAGAGGCCCAGCTGACTTAGTAAGTCGGTGATAAGTAGGGTTATAATTGGGGTAACTCCATTTAGGGTACTTATAACTCTGCTTATAACCTACCTACTAAGTCCCCTGGGCCTCCAAGTAGGGGTTGAGATTCGGTCGTAAACTCTTGTTGGTTTATCCCTGTGTGCGTGCGTTTCTAAGTTGACGTAGCTGGCAAAGGGAGTCTGATGACTCGACCCTCGACGCCCCCTCAAGCTTGCCTTCCCTACTGTGCGTCCACACCTTACTGAAGTTTACTTCAACACTCAGCCCCTTCAAGCCACCAGCCAGTACCCTTGTAAACCTTCGTCCCGTTGAAGTCCACCAGGTCCCGAAACACGTGTCTCAGAAAAGGAGGGTCCAAGATGGCCCGCTGTTGTCCCAAAACCTTCAAAAGCCCTGAACACTAAACGCTTAGGAAGGCTGAGCGCGGAAGGTCTCACGAACGAAAATCAGAAAGCTTAATCTCTAAAGTCCAAATGCTAACCCTAAACCCGAAGAAGCACCTACGCAACAGAGTTAGTGGTGCAGGCTGTCGCCGTACTACGAGCAACAGCCTCTCCTTCATCCCAAGCAGCTCCTGCTGCTCAGTCGGCTACCATTATAGAGCTTCTACAGGGTTCCTGTAAGGGGCCTTTTTTTAAGGGCTCCTTGAAGGCTTCTTTAAGGGTTCCGTTAAGGGTTCCTTTGAGGGCTCCTTTAAGGTAAAGGCTTCTGTAAGAGTTCCTTCAAGGGCCCGCCCTTGTTGGGCTCCTTTAAGGGCTCCTTTACGAGTCCCTTAGAGGCACTCAGAGAGTGTTGGACTTCGAGCATCCAGCCTTTAGTTTGGCGTGTTGATTGGCGTTCAAGTTTGCTATTTGAGGTAACTCCATTCAGGTTACTTATATGTCTACTTATAAGAGCAAAGATCCACTGCTTAGAGGCCCAGGGGACTTAGTGAGTCGGTTGTAAGTAGGGTTATAATTGGGGTAACTCCATTTAGGGTACTTATACCTCTACTTATAACCTACTTACTAAGTCCCCTGTGCCTCTAAGTAGGGAGTGTTGGGACGGTCTCTGGTAACTGGATACGAGCCTGCTTACGACCTACTTGCTACGTTCCCTGCGCCGTGAAGCAGACCCAAAGCGCAAGCCTCAAACGCGCGCAAACCCCAAACACTTGAACCCTTACTTACTGTAATACGATACTCCAAAACAGGGGGAGTTATGGCGTACTGAAACCCTAAACCCTAGGCCCTACGTCATGCGACGTCACTCCGAAACAACGGAATTAGCGACCCCGACCTGATAAATCGAAGTTAGCAACCCGGCGTGTAGAGACCCTTTGTAGCGACCTTGACAGACCCCTGAATTAATAGAGATTCGACAGGGTGTGGCCCCAAGCGGACCTGCAAGGAACTGCTGATTTGTAAGGTTTGTTTATTTGCCATTAAAAGGAGACATAGCTTCCACACGCCAAGATCACAGACAAACCCATGATAGGTTAATTGCCTTCTGCCTACAGTGGCCCAAAGTCTGCAAAAAAACTATAGTTTGGGCAAAGTTCTGGCTTTGCCCAAATCTGAGTTTTCTTTTGGAAAGTTATCAGAGGTAGCGGATTTTGCTGTTTTGGGTCCTCGCGGCATAGGAAGATTGAGCACCTTTGATTTATTTTGTGTGGTTTGAGCATAAAATACTGGTTTTTTTTTTGGGGGGGGGGTTCGCTCGCAGTTTGAGTTTTCTTTTGGAACATAATAAAGGATCCTGGATTTTGCTGGTTTGGGTCCTCGCTGCATAGGAGGATTGAGCGTCTTTGATTTATTTGGTATGGGCTGGCACGAAATTACTGTTTTCGGGGGTGGGACTGCCCAAAGTTTGAGTTTTCTGCTGGAAAATAATCAAAGATAGTGGAATTTGTTGTTTTGGGTCCTTTCTGCATCGGAAATTGGGGCATCTTTGCTGTATTAGGTATGGCTTGAGCACGAAAGACTGGTTTGAGCGGTGCGTTTGCCCAAAGTCTGACTTTTCTATTGGAAAACAATCAAAGATAGTGAATTTTGGTGCTTTGGGTCCTGGTTGCATAGGAAAATGAGCATCTTTGATTTATTTGCTATGGTTTTCTGCATGGCATGCACAAAGCCAGATAATGTTCGCGGGATCTAACAGAATTTAACGACCCGCTACATTGGAGAATGAAACAATTCAAAAACTGGGCAGTCGAAGACCTAACCCCTAAACCTCAACGCTGAACAGTAAACCCTGAACCCCAAACCCCAAAAACCCTAAACCCCTGAACCCCAAACCCTAAACCCCAAACACCCCTCTACCCTAAACCCCTGAACCCCAAACCCTAAAACCCAACCCCTATACCCTAAATCCTAAACCCCTGAACCCTAAACCCCAAACCCTATACCCTAAACCCTAACCCCTATGCCCTAAACCCTGAACCCCAAACACCCCTATACTCCAAACCCTGAACCCGAGGCTCATGGATCACCAGGGGAGCAATTACAAAGCAGCGCCCTTGGCCCTCCATGGACAGCGCTCCTTGGATTTGCCGGAGGCACCCTCGCGAAGGGCTCTTCTGGGGGTTTAGGGGCTTTAGGGGTTTAGGGTTTAGGGTTTAGGGTTGAGGTGGGTTTAGGGGTTTAGGCTAGGGGTTTAGGGGTTCAGAGTTGAGGTGGGTTTAGGGGTTTTGGCTTTCAAGTTTGGGGGGTGTAGGCTTTTTTGTTCAGGGTGTAGGGTTGAGGATCCGCGCATCAAGGCGCCTTTGGGGGTTGGGAGTTTTGGTGTCCTGGGCTCTGAGAGTTTCGGGCTTAGACAACCCTTGCTCGAGGTTCGCCCAGCGCTTCCCTGTCGATTTTCGCTTCCAAGCCCCATAAGCCCTCTATATATATATATATATATGTATATATATACATATATATATATATATATACATAATATATATCTAACGCCCTACTCACTAAATCCACCTCACAGACTTGTAAACCGTAACCCTGGACACCCTACGAGCCCGAACAGTTGCCTCAACCTTACTACGGGGATCCACAAACGCCACTTCCCAAACCCAGTCTACACGCAAAACCTTGCACCATCGACTTTTTTGCAGGTCTTCGCACTCATGTGGCCGAGCTCTTTGTTCACCTATGTCTTGATGACACTGCTGCTAGGAGCTGCACAGTCCATCCTGTGGGATCCAAGGGCAAAAAGTAAATCAGGTAGACTTGGTATTTGGGTCCTTTAGGTTTGGGCAGTATAGATTTCGTAAAGGATGTTGCTGGGTTTCGTTGTGGGTTTTGTGGTTTATATTGAGGTAGGAGGGTTTCCATGAGGGTTTGGTGAGTATATACTCCTTTCAGAGACAATGCTTCAGTTTCCAATGTTGCTAGTACATGATATCAGGAAGGGTTGATGCCGGGGTACGTGCGCTTCATTGCTACACCTTGTCGGTCGTGAGTGTTCATGGCGCCTCAAGCGGATGAGCGTCCGAGTGTGGTATCAAGATTGGCCGCCTTGGTTGCAGAGAGGGCGCGGCTCGTGCGGAAAAAGCGCATGAGAGCCAGAGAGATCAAGCCTGCTCAGAAGCGCTTGCGCCAGCTCAGAAAGACTGCCAGCCAACTGAGTGAAGAGCACCAGGGTCAAGTGCTCTTGGTGAAACGAGCTGCAGCCAGAGCAGCCGCGAAGGCGAAGGCCAAAGCGAAAGCAGCGCACCTTGCTACTGAGCTGCTACTGCCGTTGCTTCCCCTACTGTGGAGCATAAAAGAACGGGCTCCATGTTGAATGTGGGTGGCTGTATACTTTGGGCTTCATTATGGTGATACTTATGGTAACACTCCTATTAGTCTGGGGGGTATATAGGATTTAGGGGTTCCCTAAACCCTAAATCCTACACCGCCCTAAACCCTTTGTGAATTAGGATTTCGCGGTTTAGGATTTTTTTGTTTTGGGCCCTTTGGAATGCCATGGCCTTGCGATCTGGTCACGGAGGCTTTACAGTAAGCATCGGTCTTTATAGGGTTTAGGGTTTAGGGTTCTGGTGATACTACGGTCCTATTTTCTGCAAGTCTCATGGGTCATTATGTTCTGGGGTTGTGGGCTTTTTGTAAGTCTCAAACTGAAGAGGCTCAGAAGCTTAGCGACTATGCTAGAGAGGCATGCAACTGATTCAACAAAGATCCACTGCTTAGAGGCCCAGGGGACTTAGTAACTCGGTTAGAAGTAGGGTTATAATTGGGGTAACTCCATTTAGGGTACTTCTAACTCTACTTATAACCTACTTACTAAGTCCCCTGGGCCTCCAAGTGCTCAAAGAAGCGGGGCTTCTGAAAGGGACCGACAGGCATACTGGACCTTGTTTATCGTTCGGGCTTCAGGGCTTCATATAGGGGACGCAAAGAATCAGTGAGATTCTGCCATAAGCCCTAAGCCTTAAACCCTGAACCGTTATGCCTTGTCTACCCTTGTAAAATAGGGGGCTTAAATACTTACCGCCACTATTTTGGCGATTCCTTATTGGAAGTATAAGATAGTATACCCCAAAGCCTGATCTTTCATTATTGAGGACCCTAAACCCGAAGCCCTTATAGTAGCCCTTATAGAACCCCTTTAAAGGAGCCCTTTAAAGGAACCCTATGATAGACCCTATTCTACTTATTTAAGGCCCCTACACTAGGTCTTAGAGGGATCTAAGGTTTTAGTGGCCACGAGCCTGAGGGATCTCTAATATAGGGGCCTCAATAATTGCCTATACTGTTGTGGGGGGGGGGGGTGCCTTACTATAGATATACGATAAAGGACCCCAAAACCCTATTTCAACTATTAAGGCCCCTACATTAGACTCGGCTGTTGGGCCCAACCCAAGCCCTGAAGCCTTTTCGGGTCTACGACTCACGCAGCTTTCTGGGGTGAAGGGTTTTGGGATCAAGGCTCTGAGGGTTCAGGGTTTGGGAGTTCTGGGTTGAGGACAAACCATTCATCCGCAGCTCAACCCTACGTGGAGGATCAGGTGACTTCGCAAGCAGGCAATAAGCGTGGACACAGGAGGACTGGCCAAAATGGGAGTTTCCGAAAATTAGGGTACCTTATTCTGGGGTCCTTATAATGGAGTCCTACTATCTAGGGTACTATATTCGGGTCCCCTATTTTCGGAAACCCCCAAATCAAGACTTGCTCAAGGGAGCAGAACTCAAAACGTGGTCTCGGCCCTTCCCTAAACCCGAAGCCTTAAGCCCACACACGCGCGTATCAGGCCATGTGCTTTTCTTCACTTTTTCGTATCCGGAGAAGAGGTGAGGGGGTTGGGAGGGGGGGTGGGGGGGGGGCAGGGGGAGGGGGGTG
>CAJNDV010022847.1:37889-52555 GCA_905221635.1 Symbiodinium sp. CCMP2456
TTTGGGGTTTAGGGGTCTAGGGGTTTGGGGGTTTGGTGTTTGGGGCTTAGGGTTTAGGGTTTGGGGTTTAGGGGTCTAGGGGTTTGGGGTTTAGGGTTTAGGGGTTTGGGTTTAGGGGTTTAGGGTTTAGGGATACTGTACCGTTTCCACAGGTCTTGTAGTCCTTCAATGAAGGAACCTTGCAGCAAGACGTAGCAGGGAGTAGGGTTCAGAGCCCTAAGCCCTAGACGGTATGACCCTCAACCCCAAACTGAGGCACGAAACTCCTGTGACCTATGAAACTTAGCAGTTGCGTTTAGGGCTTTCGGTTCGCTCAATACTTCGGGCTCTATTACGGCTTAAGAATTAGAGGGGTGGTGGGTTTAGAGTTTAGGGTGTAGAGTGCAGGGTTTAGGGTTTAGGGTTTCTAGTGCTTGGGCCACACCCTTGCGGTTCAGCACCGCAGCAGCATGGGGCGGATGGTTGCACGCCGTGGCAACCAACATCGGAACGTTTCACCGCAACCGATGGGTAGTTCCCTACATTAGGTTCCCGTTTCAGGTCCGCAGCACAGTACGGCACCCCTATAAAAAGGACTTAAACCCAAAACCCTAAACCCTAAACCCTAAAACCTAAACCCCAAACTATAAAAAGGACCTCCTAAACCCTAAACCCTAAACCACAAAAGGGACCTCAATTTAGAGAACTGCCCCGATGGTGGAGCTCTGATCAGAGGAGTGCAAGAGGACCCCGGCAGGCCAAGGAAGCTCGAGACGAAGCGAGCGGTTTAGGGTTTTAGCTTTATAGGGGTTTTAGGGCTTTTAGGGGCTTTAGGGCTTTATAGGGTTTTAGTATCAGGGTTTATAGGGTTTTCGGGCTTCAGGGCTCTATAGGGTTTTAGGGCTTTAGGGGCTTCAAAGGGTTTTAGGGGTTTTAGGGTTTTAGGGGCTTTATAGGGTTTTATAGGGTTTTAGGGGTTTTAGGGGTTTTAGGGTTTTAGGGGCTTTATAGGGTTTATAGGCTTTTTAGGGTTTTAGGGCTTTAGGGCTTTAGGGGTCTAGGGTTAATGGGTCAGCTTAGAGTCTCGAGTCGGAGACTCGCATGGTTTTTATGCCCGAATGTCCCATGCTGTTGCGATGGAGACCCTCGACTAGCCGAAAGTATTTTTATGGCTTAGTGTTCAAGGTAACCCTAAACCCTAAACCCTAACCCCCAACTCCGTTAAAGCCACCCTCAAATCCCGTAGTTCCTCGAACTCGTTCTCATGCGGCCTCTTGTGGATCCGCATTCCCATGACAACCAGGGCCCACCCGTTTTGCAAAGCATCAGAGCAAGAAAAGGGAGAGCGCGGAATCCTGGGGTACGGTTCTCGACCAGCTTCGGCTTTTGGGGGGTGGTGCCTCTGGGAAACCCTCGGCACCACCCTAAACCCTAACCCTAAACCCTAAACCCTAAACCCCATGCCCAACACCCCGAATTTCTAGCCCGTAGACACGAGGACTTCATCTGAGGAAAGCTCGCAACCGCGCTTCAGTCTTGACCTTTCCACTCCTAAAGTAGGACCCAGCAAGCAGGAACATTTGTTCCGGGTTTAGGGTAGGATTCCTTGATATGTTTACAGAGATTTCTATAGTATTATGACGCCCAAAGCCTGATTATTATTGTTAGTGCCCCTATGTCACGTAGATCTTAATCTGCTCGATAAAAGTCGCTTGTGTGCTGAACCCGCACCTTTCCGAGGTTTCACTGCAATGGAGGGCTGGGGGGAGGTGGGGGTTCTGAATGAGATCAGGGCCTGCGTTGCACGCGGAATCCTGATATCCAAAACCGGCGCTAAACTAAAGCCTGAAACGAAGCTTTACCAAATCGGGGCCTAGTAAAGAAGCCAGAACAATTAAGAATACTAATCCTCAGGGCTCTTCATCACAAGTGTAGCAGAATGTGATCCAAAAAACTGTTCTAACTATTGACGCTGCTATATTACAACCATCTGAACCCCAACCTCGCTGGCGCAGAGCCTTGAAACCTCACGCCCCATCCAAGCCGTAATTTCTGACTCAGGCCCTCAAACCCCCTAAACCCTAAACCCTAAAACCTTAAAACTCTAAATCCTTAAACCCTAAATCCCCTATACCCTAAACCCTAAACCCAAAACCACAGCAGCCCTAAATCCTAAACCCTAAATCCTAAACCCTAAACCCTAAACCCTACCCTAAATCCTGTAACCGAGACGATCCGGCCCTGTGTGGCTCAAGCTTCCTTCGTCCCTTCTTCCCCTCTCGGCTCTCAACAGCTTTCCTGCACCCAAGCAGCACCATAATAGGTTTAGGGTTTTAGGGTTTGGGGATATATCAATAACATGGTAAAATGCACAAGCTAATACTATACTATCAGTTTTTGGGTAAGATGTACTGCACTATGCTTTTCTGCACCATAATCGTGTAACATGATGTAATTCATGTTCCGTATGTAATGTATAAAGTCAAGCACCAGGAAGTATGATGTAATAGATTGTAACATAGCGTCATACAACATTGAATAACGTAAGAGAACAGACTTAACAATACAACATTGCATAACATCAGAAAGCAGATTAGAACGGAGTATACCTCAATAGACGATGATAGAAGATACTACGCCAGAACAGAACAACATATAATACTAGCATATCATATGAAAGAGTACATGTTTTTCCAATACTATACCATATAGTACAATTTGATAATATGGAATATTTCGGTATGTTGCAACAATGTAGCATAATGTTCCGTAAAGCAACATAATACAACACAGCACAGTCTAACACACCATAACCGCCAAAACATCGTATAAAACCATATAGAATAATGCAGCGTCATGAAACCTGGTACAACATCGTATATCAGAGTGCAACTCGGTAGAACATAGCATAGCAGAGAACAGCATATAGCCCAGTTCAAGAAATCGTTATGTACCTTACTCAGACATGAAAAAGCATAATAACACAGAAGGTGGAGACTGCGGATTTAAGGCATCGGGGCTTCGGCCGCCAGCGCCTTAGGAGAGCATAGGCCTTGGGGCTTGAAAGGTCCTTTGTAGGGTTCTCTTCCGACCCTAAACCTAGGACATTTTCAGGTGGGTGGTTACCGCTATAGGAGCCTTGTAGAAGGTCTATATACCTTCCAGAAGCCTTATAGAAGCCTTATATATCCTAAACTCCCCACCTGCAGTTTCCTTTAACATAGATCCTTTTTTTATACAACCTCAATATAGCCATTAAATACCCATTATATAGCCCGTTATAGGGAGGGATACCCCATTCAGGCTCCCTCCTTTTGCCCTTTGATTCTCTTACGACCCTATGCCCTGAACCGTTGCCCAGGGAAATGGGGTGCAACTCTTCGAAGGGTCATCCCGGCACGGCCGGGGCCTTGGATTTTAAGCATTTCGGCTTTAGGGCTTTAAAGCTTTAGGGGTTTAGGGTTGTAGGATTTTAAGGGTTTTTAGGGTGTAGGGTTTTGGGGTTTAGGGTTTTAGGGTTTATGGTTTAGGGGATCCCGTCTGGCTCCGTTTGAGGAGGGTTAGTTTTCTTACTTGTTGTTCTTGGTTGAAGCATGTTTGGGTCATTCTAGTTTTGTGGGTCTTTGTTGATGAGGGTTTAGGGCTTTAGGGCTTTATAGGTTTAGGGTTTTAGGGCTTTAGGGCTTTAAAGGTTTAGGGCTGTAGGGCTGTAGGGCTTTTAAGGTTTAGGGTTTTAGGGCTTTAGGGCTTTAAAGGTTTACGGCTTTAGGGCTTTATGGGTTTAGGGTTTTAGGGTTTAGTTGGGGCTTTTAAGGTCTAGGTCTTTAAGAGTTTGTAGGGTTTAGGTCTGTAGGGCTTTGGGGTGTCTTTAGGGTTTAGGGTGTTAGGGTTCATGATAAGGGTTTTAGGGTTACGGCCAGAGGACAATCACTGTTGCTGGCTGTGGACCCAGGGACTCCAATACCCCTTAATTAAGGAATATACCTTAAATCTCGTTAGGGATCCTACTATAATTTAAGGTATGTTCCTTAATTAAAGGGTATTGGAGTCTCTGGGGATGTTAACCTTGTACAGTTGCCGTTGCTGCAGTGCTTACATTTAAACAGTTCTAAGTACACATGGAAATTCTTCTTGTCCACGTCGGTAGTATACTGCCGAGTTTTCCTGCAACCGGAGTTGCAACAGTTGTCGATATGTGGGATCGTCGATCATTCCCTTGGCGATCGGGAACGTACCAGATGGGGAAAGTACAAACAGATTTGTGCTTCGAAAACCCTGTGCGGAGAATGGTGCCTATAGTGCCATCACGAATACAGAAACTACCACGTGCCGGTGCCTCTTGTGATTATGCATGTCAAGTGCAGATCGCCTGCATCCATTGGAGCGGACCTTCATCAATTTGCTGCAGCGCTTTATAGGTTTAGGTCTGTAGGGCTTTAGGGTGTCTTTTTAGGGTTTTAGGGTTCATGATGAGGGTTTTGGGGTTAAGGGCCTGATGGGTTTAGGGTTTTAGGGTTTAGGGCTTTAAGGCCTAGGTCTTTGGGTTTTGGGGCTTTAGGGTTTAGGCCTTTAGGTCTTTAGGGTTTAGGGTGTTAGGGTTCATGATGAGGGTTTTAGGGTTTAGGGCCTGGGTCGAGTCTCGGTCTGCGGGATTTGGGGCTTCAGGGTTCAGGGCTTATAGAGTTTATAGGGTTTAGGGTGTAGGGTTTAGGGTTAGGGCTCTAGGGCTTAGGGTCTAGGGTTTAGGTCTTGCAGGGTTTGGGGTTCAGGGTTGGTTGTAAAAGTTTAACTAGGGGCACCTTGTGCAGCTGCCCAAGTTTAGCACGGATCCTGATAAGGGTTTAGATTGCATTAGTCTACATTTGGAGCCCTTTTTTAAAAAAGTTCCGGGTTTAGATTTGTGTGGTTCAGTCTTACATGCTGCAGGTTGTTGTGGCTCATTTAATAAGTTTAATCCTAAAAGCATGCATCTCTTGATCCGGGTAAACCCTTATCCCTAAACCCAAAACCCTAAAACCCTAAACCCTAAACCCTAACTCCCTAAATCCCTAACACCCTAAAACCCTAAAGCCCTAAACCCTAAACCCTAAAACCCTAAAGCCCTAAACCCCAAAACCCTGAAACCCTAAAGCCCTAAAGCACCAAACCCTGAACCCTAAATCCCTAAATCCCCAAAAAGCCCTGGGAAACGTCGGGTCCTCTGGGGGCAGGGTACCAAGACGCTGCTCGCCAGCACCGGATCCAGCCACAAGGTGGGGATTAGGGTTTAGGGGTTTAGGGGTTTAGGGGTTTGGGGTTCAGGGCTTTGGGGTTTAGGGTTCATATGGGGTTTGGGGGTTTACGGTTTAGGGTTTAGGGGTTTAGGGTTTAGGGTTTAGGTTTCAGGGTTGGGTGTCTGGCATTTTCGGGTTTTGGGTGTCAGGGGTTTAGCGGTTAAGTTAAGGGGTTTGCGGCCCCAAGGCGCCTGGCCCCAGACGGCAGAGGAAAAGGTTGAAAAGGAAGGTCTATATACTCTTATATGTATATGTATATATAGAACACATATATGTATATGTATATATACATACATACATACATATACATATATATATATATATACATACACGTAAAAAAAAGGAGCCTTCACATTCTGAATGGGCCTGGTGCTTACAGTGCCGTAAAACTTTGTGGGGACTGTGGGGTAAGGTCGACCCTGTATGAAGTCGGGTGTGGGTGTGAACATATATATATATATGTATATACAAGGGCTTCTTGGGAATATTGGTGGATGTATGTTTTGTGCTTTGGAATGGGCACACTGGCATTGAAAACGCCTCTCACACAGAGTCTGTGAACCAGGCGCTTCGATTCGGTCGCTTGCCAAAGGTACTGCAGGAGTTCACGAAACAGCTTTGGCAGATACGGAAGCGGTGCTTGGCATCATCTGGAATGACATCGACATGCCTGTAATTCATGGTACACAACCAAAAACCTTAAACCCTAAAGCCCTCACCTGAAGAGATCGCGAGGATCTAACCTGAATATGACCAGCGCCTAGACACGGAGACCCTAAACCCTAAACCCTAAACCCTAAACCCTAAACCCTAAACCCTAAACCCTAAACCCTAAACCCTACGGTCGGTGATTTTAGTGGATCATGTGAAAAAATTGAAGCCATACCTGTCAACTTTGCGCGCTCGAACCCTCCAGGTCCCTTCATGTTTCAAGTAATGTAGGGGCCTATATAATTACCAATACTTTTTTTTTTGGGGTGGGGGGGGGGGTCCTTATTATAATTATAGTAGAATGGGCCCCAAAACCCTATGCTAGTTATTAAGGTCCCTATATTTCCCATATGAATTCAAAAATCTTCATGCAGGCTCTTGAAACACTCTCTGCTGTGTCCCATGATCCTTTAAGCTGCCCCCCTGATCCCTGTCCGAGCGACCGAGCGCTTCCTGGACTTTGTGGACTTTCAAGAAATTGAGGTTTACGCTGTTTAGAGCTTGAAGTTTGGTATGATTTAGGTTTGGATGTTGTAGGTGCTATTCCGAGGATTTAGGGTGGATCTATACACCTTCTTGGGGCTTTGAAACTCCTAACTGATCTGAATCATGAACCATTCTCGACCCTGGGTATGTTCGAGACCCAAGAGTAAACTGAATACACCCGAAACTCCAATGCTTCAACCCTTCCCGCAGCATAACCGCGGATCAGGGCGGAAGGGGTGATGCGTGGGGCCCTCGGATGGCTGACTTTTAGGCTGCAAGAGTCTTGTTTCGGTGAACGTTTTACAGTCTAGGATTAAGGGTTTTTTGCGGGTTTCGTCAGGTGCGATAGTGTACGAAGTAGCAGTGTAAACTACGAAACACCCTAAAACCCTAAACCCTGAGCCCTGCCGTAGAAGAAGTGCTCGTAGCAAAACCAGGCCCCTTTAGCATCAGAGGTTTTTCAAGGTTTGGGGCATTGAGGGCTCAGGAATTCGGGATCATGGATCGAGTGGTTCGTGCACCATGGTTTAGGGTTTAGGGTTTAGGGCCGGGAGCTGACACAAATCGTAGAAAGGTTCTTTGCTGTACGGCTTACCCAACCCTAGGCCCTAAACCCTAAGCCCTATTACCCAGGAACTCCTGTAGTAATATTGGGACCTTAATAATTACCAATACTATTTTGGGATCTCCTTGTTAAAAGTATAGTATACTGGCCCCCAAAATCCTATTCTAGTCATTACATTAGGCGGGAAGCCTCAACAGAATCCGCGCCCCGGAAGTTGATTCAACGGCGTTTTCCGCCTATGCAAAGTGTGCACGGATCATACCCCGAAGTTTGCTAGAAACTAAGTAATAGAATCCGGCACTGCGACTCAGAATCTTCTCGGTTCATATGAGTGCTTAAAACCCGCATGGCTGCCGCCTTAGCAGGCTCGGGGAGGCCAAACGGCAGGGAAACTTCGTCAGGTTGCAGTTTTGTAGGGGCCTTGATATTTAGATTGCGGTTTTGGGGGTATATCATACTATCGTTGTTCTAAGGAACTCCCAAAATAGTAAAGGTAATTATGCAGGCCCCCTTTATTATGATCGTTATTGAGACAGCGAAATCGCTAAGACACAGAAGGTGCCGCACAAAGACCGAGAGCAACAACACAGGCCAGTAACGCCAACAACCGAAGGGGTTTAGGGTTTAGGGACAGCAATGTGGTCGTCGTAAAGCCCGCATGCGAAAACCCTAAAGCCCCCGCCTAAACCCTAAGCCCTAAGCCCCCGAAGCCCCACCTAAACCCTGAAACTCGGAAGCCCCAAAGCCCTGAAGCCCCAACGCCCCTAAACCCTAAAACCGTAAACCCTAAAACCAAAAAGCCGCTAAACCTTAAACCCTAAAGCCAAAAAAAGTCGTTAAAACCCTAAAAAGCCCGGAGGCCCCCAAAAGGCCTCAGCTCTCTTTCTGCAGGTCAGGGCGGCATGGAGAGGACCGGCAGCTTCGGAGGTTTTCATACAAGAATGTAAAAGTTATTCCGGCTTTGTCTATGGAGGCGTTATAATAAAATCATACAAGAATATAAGAGTTCTGAAGGCTTTTTGAGGGTTTTCATAGGGTTGGGGGGTGAGGGGCTTAGGGTTTAGGGTTTCATATAAGAACAAGGTATTCAGGCTTGTTTTGTATGGAGGCTTTATAATGATGAGGTGTTTCTGTTGGTTTGCAGGGCTTGTTAGGGCTTGGGGGCTCACTGGAGGCTATGTGAAAAATTATGCGATCCCCTCCCCCCCCCCGGCTTTACAACACAGCTTAAAGGAATGAACAAAAAGGGGCCTGAATAATTAGACAAGGGTTTGCGGGTATAATATACTATAGTTGAAACAAGGAACCCCCGAAACCCTATTTCTAATTATTAAGGCCCCTGCACCCTAAACCCTTATAGTAGCCCTTATGGAACCCTTTAAGGAACCCTTTAAAGGAGCCCCCCAAAACCCTACTCTAATTACTTTTTTGGCCCCTACAGTATCTACACGAGGCCTAGTTTGCGGGTCCAAGGCAGAGGGCTGCATGCAAGGGTGTCTTTTTTGTCATTGCTTTCGCAGTTTATTTTAGGCCGGCCCGCCAGATGTACTGTAGGGGCCTTAATAATTAGACTAGGGTTTTGGGGTAGATTATACTATAATTATCACAAGGAGCCCCCAACAGAATATAGGTAATTATCAAGGCCACTAAACCCTAAGCCCTAAACCCAGGCAGGTGGAAAAGAGGTGACAAAAAAAAGCCCTATATAAACCCAAAACTACATTAAATACATTTGAGGGCAGGCGGGCGCTAAGAAGCCGACAGAAAGATGCTGCACCGACGTGGACGCTTTCATCCTGCCGAGGTTCTTCCACATGCTGGTTATCGCTTTAGGGTTTAGGGCCTAGTCTAGGGTTTAGGGTTTAGGGTTTAGGGTTTAGGGCCTAGTTTGGGGTTTGGGGTTTAGGGACCCACCCAACCAGAGGCCCTCGCCGAACCACTGCGGTTCTCTCCCGCCCGCCTTGGCAATGTAAGAGACTTGCTCCCTGTCCAGGAGGGCATCAGGATGCTAAACCGCCGTTGACAGAGTATTCTGCCAGGATTTTGCAGTGGCGAACCTCTCGCATTGCATGATGCGTTGCGCGAGTTGTCCAACCACTCTCATGCACAACTCCGCACCAACTCTCATTATGAAGCAGGCTTTGCAACATTGCCTGAGATGCAAGAGGTTTAGGGCTTAGGCCGAATAAGCCTAATATATGGTTTGCATGATGTAATGTAGTGGTTTATGGGGTTTGACGGTGAGCTTGAAGTCTGAACTATTATGGCGCCTGAGTTACTAGGTTGTAATTAACTTGGATTCTACGTACCTGAGTTGGCGTTGCTGTACTTGTGCCCTACGCCTGAAACCCGAAACCGTGCCCTCAGTCTTCGAGAGGACGCTGGAAAGATTCACGGATCATGGGACTGAGACTGAGTCTAAGCATAAGTAGGTCATACGTAGGGTTATAAATAAACACGGTAACCCCAACGAGCGCACTTGTAAACCTATCTTAAAGCCTGCTCGTCCCCACTTACTAAGCCGGCAGATCTCGCTAGTAAGCATATATATATATATACATATGTATATATATATATATATATTACATATTTATTTATGGCCAGGACAAGCCAGTGACGAAAGTCATCTCTGAGGTGGGCCCAAGTGCGGTCTAGAGTTGCTGGCTCTAGGTGCCAATAATTATCTAGCATGGGGCGTGTTGGGGGTTGTTCTGGCAGATTTGGGAGTTTCAGAACATAAGGGATACCTTAAACAGGTCCTTATATAATAAGGAGCCTACTATTTAGGGTACTATACTAGGGTCCCTTATTTTCGGAAACCCCCATTTATAGCCTTGGCAAGGAATCCTAAGAAATAGTATTCGTGAGTATTTTATGGTTTCGGATGTGCAGGGCTTCACAGCGTGAGATCTTCGTGTATTTGGTGGGAGCTGTGTGGCGAGGCTTGATGTGAGGGCTTTATGGGAGCCCTTGTTTCAGAGGTAGATTTTGGGCTACTTTAGCCTCATGATTCGGGTGCAATGGTGGGTGGGGCAGGGGCGCAGGGTAGGGTGATGTTCTCAAAATGTCGGGGTGAGGGCTTTCGACGTAGGATGTAATGTTGAGGGCTTAGGGTGGAAGGACTTGGCCCTAGGCAAACGCATCCCCGTTCCACTTAAGCTCTCGGATTCACCGTAAGAGTGTTTGTGTTTGTCGGCACTGTCGGCACTGATCTTGGTAGTCTTAAGCTGTAAAACCTGGCACCAGCTATTTAGAGTCCTAAATTACGTACACGAACCCCAGACGACACCTCATGAAGACAAAAAGTGCAGCACGGCAGCTGAGAAGCAAGGCCGTATCATGTCCATGTTCGACATCGACGTGGCAAAGTTGGGCGTCAAGAACATGGACCAGCTGACGCTGAACAGCGAGGGCGACCTTGCCAAGTTGGATTGGAGCCGGCCTTTTGTTGCCATGACGGAGTCCTCAATGCTGCCGAGCGTGGAGAGAGTGCTGTGCGATTCCCGAGTGAAGGCATGTTTGGATTCCTTTTATCAGGGATTCCCGCCGCTGCGCTGAAGGGCAGCAAGCGCTTCACGACGCCTGTGATAGAGACAGTGACGCTGCACAAGGAGTTTCTGAGTGACTTCAAGGCCAAGCAGACGACCTTGACAGGCCTTTCTCACCTTCTTTGATCAATGTGAGTCAACTCTATTGAAAAGTGTGCTATAGGGTAGGCCGTACTGAGCAGTCTGTTTGGATTAGTCTCTTGACAGCAAGAGATCCTGAAATCTCAACGATCGACACCCCGACGCCCGAATGAATTTAAAACCCTGGCAACCAAACTCCCGGATGCCCTAATCCCCAGCATCTCAAGCTGTAACATGCTAAACCTACCAACATCTCGAAACCGAACCATCAATTGCCTGAAACCCCTAAACCCTAAACCCTAAACCCTAAACCCTAAACCCTAAACCCTCAAGAAGACGCAAGTTTTCATCCCTGCCAGGACCGCCGCACCCAACATAACCAAAGGCAATTTTCGATCTTCGATCCCTTGTGAACTCCTTTCTGAAACTCGTAGGAGCCACTATAGTCATTACATAAGCCTTGGGTTTAGGGTTTAGGGTTTTAGGCTTTTTTTGCCCCTAAACCCTTAAACCCTGAACCTGTAGTCTAGCAACCCTCCTAACCCTAAATACCTACACCCCGATGGTACCCTAAAGGAACCCTAAACCCTAAACCGTAAAACCCTATATGGCACCCCTATGGTACCCTCCTGAAGCCCTCAACCCTATACCCTAAACCCTAAACCCTAAAGCCTAAACCCTAAACCCTAAACCCTAAACCCTAAACCCTAAACCGCAAAACCCTATATGGCACCCCTGTGCTAAACCCTAAACCGTTATATCCCGAACCCTTGAGCCCCAAGGCTCAGATCATGCAGTACACGCCGACGGAGGCCTGCTTCGGGGCTCCGGTAAGCCGTGGCAGAGGGGTGTTTTAGGGTTCAGGAATCTTAGGTTTTGAGGTTCACGCGGGCTTTTCCTAAATCCCTAAACCCTAAACCCTAACACCCTAACACCCTAACACCCTAACACCCTAACACCCTTAACCCTACAACCCTAAACCCTGGGATGCTGGTCTTGTGTGGGTTTGGGGTTTTGGGTTGTCGAGTTCATTGAGGTGTTTTGCTGCTGAGGGTTTACCTTAACCCCCCGGATACCTACTACGTAGGACCCTAGGGGCTCTAGTACCCTAACATAGTATGTACCTGGGGGTTAGGGTTTAGAGTTTAGGACTCAGGCTTTGGGGTTTAGGCTTTGCGGTCTTTGGTTTACGTGGTTGGCAGGGGTAGCATGATGTACTCTCTACCCTCCTCTAGCGCCTCATGCATGCCGCTCAAAAACCCTTAGAAAGTCCGGCTTAAGACCGGCAAAGTCGTACACCTCAAACGCCAAGCCTTGCACCTCAGGCCCATAAACCTGAATGCCCCGAAATCTTCCGCAGTGCGGCTTAGGGTTTAGGGTTTAGGGTTTAGGGTTCAGGGTTTAGGGTTTAGGGTTTAGGGTTTTGAGATGCGTAAACACATCCTGAGCCATTTTCCAACACTGTATGTTCAGAGTGTGCTCAGGCTTCTCGAAAGGAGGTTCAGGGTAAAGGTTCTCTCCAAAACCTGGGGCACATGCCTGGGTTTAGGGTGTAGGGATTTCGGGGTTTGGGGGGTTTAGGGGTTTAAGGTGTTGGGGGTTTTGGTTTGCGGTGCCTCGTGTCGCTTTCGGCCACTGCTTGTACTTTGCTTCTTGAAAAGTGTGGGCGGTTGAGGTTGGTCCCAATAATCCGGATGGTGGTGAAACCCTGGACCGTCAAGCCTAAATCCTACACCGTAAAAAAAACCCAAACCGTAAAACCTAAACCCTAAACCCTAAACCTTAAAGTGATTATGGTACAAATGTCAAACATGACGGTGATGCTGGGAGATGAGGACCTTTATGACTTCTGTGGCCTGGACCTTCATGATGCAGGTTCAATGGGTTTAGGATTCAGGGTTTAGGATTTAGGGTGTAGGGGTTTAGGGTGGTGATGACGACGATGATGAGTTGCGTCCGCGACGATTGTGGTAACGGTGGTGGTATGACTGTTTGTCCTCGTGCCGGTAAGAAGCCTGAAGCCCAAAGCCCAATCCCAAGCCCACGTTGTCAGCTGCAGGAGGAAGAGGAAGAGGAAGAGAAGCTGGGGCGCCCAGAAGCTAAATAGGGGCCTAAATAATTATCTATATGATTTTGGAGGTTCCTTATTATAACTATAGTATAATAGGCCCCAAAACCCTGTTCTAATTATTAAGGCCCCTGTATTAGGGATAAATATGATGTCAAAGACCATGCTTAGTATAGCTTTATCTACTATACGACATACGAGGCTTAGGGTGCAGGACTAGGTGTTCGGTTCTTTCATGCCGAACAATAGGGCTCCGGTCGCCGAAAAGAAGGGTTACGGGGTTACGATGACTAGCAATCTACCTTTCCGCTGGCTGATGGTACAAGACAGTGCCACGGGCTTGTTCAAGACAGCGCCGAGTGTAACGCAGTACGCAGCGTAGCGTCCCTGGGTCAATGAAACATCATACAAGTTGTCGTGAAGGGTCTGCAATAGCGCGAGCAACTGCAGTACTCTGGAACAGTATTGAAATCGCTATAGCAGCAGCAGCCAAGGCTACCAAGAAGAGGTGTAACCAGACGAACATTGAATAGTGAGTGTTCGGAGACAGGACGATAAATCTTGTCTTAACGACAGTCATCATCGGCAGCAGCATGCCAGTAATTGTAGGGCGGAGAACGTTCCCTGCTTCTGAGGCCCCGGGCATCGCGAAGCAAGCAAAGAAAGGTGCAGCTGTTGTTGTCTTCTGCAGACCCTAAACCCTAAAACCCTAAACCCTAAACCCTAAACCTTCAGGCTGTGCGAGATGGGTCCGATTTTGGTTCGCCGCGCGGGTTCAACCGGGTGTGGATTGATAATTACCTATACTATTTTCGGGGTTCCTTATTAGTAATAACAGTTATACTATAATGGGCCCCTCCAAAAACAGTCGAATTTTTAAGGCCCCTATATTATGTTTATATAAGGCTAGCCCCAGCAGGCAGGTTGCTGCACGGCAGGGTTTTTTTTTGCAAGCCGGCACTGGAGAGGTGATGCCGGGGTCGGAAGGATTGGTAAGTTGTTCCTTGGTCGTCCCTATGAGGGTATGCCGTAGTGAATGCAATATGCGCGCGAAAAACCCTAAACCTTAAACCCTAAACCCTAAACCCTAAACCGTCCCTGTTTTAGCTAGCAAGGCCCCTGTTTTTTGACCTCGATCTGACATTCGCTGTGCTGGAGCCTTGCGGCAGGGGATCGGTGGCAGCTTCGAGCCCCAAGCCCTACAAGACGCGAACCCTGGACCTTATACCGGCAACCCGAACTTAATATAGGGGCCTTAATAGCTAGAATAGGGTTTGGGGTATATTGTACTGTAATTATCATAAGGACCCCCCAAAACCCTATTCTAATTATTAAGGCTTTTACACTAGGCAGATTGAAAAATGCGATTGGCGAACCTGCAAAAGGCAGACTCGCAAAACCCGCTAATCAGCTCGATCAAGCACTCGGAAACTTGGTCATTCCATTCACCAGGCGGGTTATTGCACCCGTCAAAGTCCTGCAAAAAGATCTCACGTAACCCTGTAACTTTTTCATAAACTTAGTAACAGCTGTTGCTACCACTAGTAACACTAGTACTGCTACGGTTCCCTTGTACAACGTAGATACAAGCAGTATTTCTGGTAATACATGGTCATTACGACTAGTGCTCTTATGGGTACCTGCAATCCCAACGCAGGTGACTCCATGGTGTGTCGCTGGCTCTGGGGTCAGGAGCTCGGTGTTTTGGAAGAATCCCCGAGAAGACGAGGGGTTGCCCCTAAACCCTAAAGGCCCTATAACCCTAAACCCGATTTTGAGTGTTTGAGGCGTTTTGGTTTTTGAGGGTTCGGGGTTTAAGGGATTTTTGGGGATTTTCTGGCTTTCGAGGGCTGTGGGGGGCGGAGATTGCCAGGTTTGAAGCCGTTGAAACCTTCCGGCATCGTAGTTTGGGGTCTTGGAGTGTCGGTAATGTAGGGGCCTGCATAAGTAGAACT